>CM060105.1:11037705-11045205 GCA_030522415.1 Channallabes apus | reverse complement strand
GTGCTGGAGACGCGCTCGGCGGCTGCAGAGCTGGAGACGCACTCGGCGGCTGCAGTGCTGGAGACGTGCTCGGCGGCTGCAGAGCTGGAGACGTGCTTGAGTTCGACGGCGGCGGCGTTGAAGCTGACTGGGCGCTCGACGGCGGCGACGGAGCTGGCTCTGAGCTCGACGGCGGCGACGGAGCTGGCTCTGGGCTCGACGGCGGCGACGGGGGTTGGCTCTGAGCTCGACGGCGGCGACGGAGCTGGCTCTGAGCTCGACGGCGGCGACGGAGCTGGCTCTGAGCTCGACGGCGGCGACGGAGCTGGCTCTGAGCTCAACGGCGGCTCAGCGTCGTCTTCAAAGCCGGGAGGCGGCAGCAGAACGGGTGCGTCAGTCAGCTGTTGCTGACACGCTGGTTCACTGTCCTCGAAGCCGGGAGGCGGCGGCAGAACGGGAGCATCGGTCAGCTGCTGCTGACACGCTGGTTCGCTGTCCTCGAAGCCGGGAGGCGGCGGCAGAACGGGAGCGTCGGACAGCGGCTGCTGACACGCTAGCTCGCTGTCATCGAAGCCGGGAGGCGGCGGCAGAACAGGTGCGTCAGTCAGCTGCTGCTGACACGCTGGTTCGCTGTCCTCGAAGCCGGGAGGCGGCGGCAGAACGGGAGCGTCGGACAGCGGCTGCTGACACGCTAGCTCGCTGTCATCGAAGCCGGAAAGCGGCGGCAGGACGGGTGCGTCGGTCAGCGGCTGCTGACACGCTCGCTCGCTGCTGAGCTTTGGCGAGGGAGGAGAAAGCTCCGAGCCCGCTTCGCGGTCCTCCCGGAAGTGGAGGATCATCCGCTGGAGCTCCTTAACCTGCTCCTGCATCTCTCGTACTTGCTCCGGAATCCACCACAAGAGCTTCTCCTCTCTCTGCTGCTGCTCTGCCTGGGGTTTTCTTTCCCCCTCGTCACTGCCGTACTTGGGCTTCCTCGCCCTTCTCTTCCGGCCAGTGCGGGGAACCACGTGACCCCGTGCCACGTCGCCCCTGAATGGCGTCCGCCGAATGGCGAGCCTGCAGCCCTCCCAGCTTTGTGGTGTCTCTCTCTCTCTCTCCTCGCTGCTCTCCCGCAGGTGCTCCTCCTCCTCCAGCAAGCTGTACTCACAGCTGCGGTACATCTCCTCTTCGTCCTCTACCAGCCCGATGTAGTTCCAGCCGTAGAACTCCTCCTCGCTGTCCCGCAGCCTGTTCGCCAGCTCGTGCGAGATGGTATCCGCGCCCCCCCAAAAATAATCTAAGGAGGCATCCTCCGCCATGCCACTTGGTGGGTCTAGCATTCTGTCACGATTCACTCTCTGACGTCTGCGTCTGGTGCGTGGTCGTGGCATGAATGTGGAGGAGGCGAGCTGACGGTTCATTACTTCTTTTATTTTCATAAACCAAAGTAAAACACCAAACACAAACTAATCGTAATTCAACAAATGCTAGACGCCTGACTGGAGTCCAGCCAGGCTATTTATAATCAACATAAACATAATCATCAAATTAACTTCCCTCGGTTCAGGTGAGCTTCTACGTCACCTGACCGAGGTGCAAACTGGGAAATGAAGTCAAAACTCAACGTAAAACAAACTACAACTAAAAACCAAAAACGGGCGTTAGGCGCCCTCTAGGGGCTGACCATCACAAGGGTGGAATACCATTCACAAATTTGAAGGCCTTGGTTAATGTAAATTAGACGGCTATAAACCGTAGAAAAAACTATTACTATCCGTAAAATATACAGTATAATGAGTGCAATCCCGTACAACCAATAGTGTTGCTACTGTATTTTTTATGGTAAATTTCTGCCAACCACAGCTGCCAGTTTTTTACCATAGATGTTTTAAGTTTCTTTTTTACTGAGCAGATATTTTTCAGATTTTTAAACTCTATCAACAAAAGTTTAGTAAAATATAAACTGATGCTTCATGATATTAGTAACAAATACCTTCTCTGACAGTTTCCTTTTTATAAATATAGTATTTCATAAATTTTACTGCAATAAACCATATTTTCAAATGTTTTTAACTGTTAATTCAATTCAATTCAGTTTTATTTGTATAGCGCTTTTAACAATTGACATTGTCTCAAAACAGCTTTACACAATCAAAAGAATTATTTAAGTTTGTATGGAATGTGAATGTGTATGAATCAAAATGTTCAGATATTCCCTGGCGAGCAAGCCCGAGGGCAACAGTGGCAAGGAAAAACTCCCTGAGACGGTAATAGGAAGAAACCTTGAGAGGAACCAGACTCGACAGGGAACCCATCCTCATCTGGGTGAAACAGATAGCAGGAAATGATCTGCATTTATACAGTGTTAAGTGTTAGGTTCAGCTATAATAGTTGATGTTAATTGATGTTATAATACTTGATGTAAAATGGAGTCCAGTAGTTATTCGAGACTCAGATAGACTTGTACAAAGTTCCAGTCCTGAACTATCGAACTGTCAAGTCCTCAGAGAAACAGTTGACCACACCAGTCGAGGCCAGAACCATCTTCTAAGTATAGAGAATCATCCCCAGACACCAGACGCATCCTAAAGAGACACACGGGTCATCCATGCGACGAGACCTCCAACCAGAAACCGGGCACCAGGATGGATCAGACAGGTCCGGAGGGCAGAGGGAGTCTGGATCACTGGCAGCTCAGGAACCACATGTGTAGCTCGACAGAGAGAGAGAGAGAAAGAGTGAAAGGGGGAGACAGGGGGAGAGAGGAAAGAGAAATAGGGGGAGGAAGAGAAGAGGAGGAGAGATTGCAATTAGGTATGGTCACAGTCACAATGTCTAATGTGAATGTATATTTACTGTAGAGTGCAAGCAGGGACTCCGGCAGGACTAACTATGACAGCATAACTAAAAGGGAGAGCCAGAAGGAAACACAAACATGAGGGCTCCCTGAGACGTAAAGCAAACAATCACCTCACCGTCAACAAACCTGAGTGATCAAATGAGACTGAGGAAGACAGCATCTAAACATACCAGTTCACCATAATACTCTACGTCCATGAATTGGTAAACTGTTAAATTTAAGGTCTTACTCTGTAAAACTAATTACAGTTTTTCACTGTAAATTTATGGTTATCCCAAGTTTTGGGAAATATGGTTTTATTCTGTAGCATTTATACGGTATTTTACTTTTATAATTAAGAAAATGTTTTACACTGAACATTAAATTCCATCTGTCCAACAATCTAGAGACGTTCTGCAGCCCAACAGTGATTACCATGGTATGTATTCCCCTTTTACAACCATGGTAGAACCTCTGGTCAACAGTTACATTTAAACTTACGGCATTTGGCAGATGCTCTCATCCCGAATTATTTTTTTGTATTTTATTATACATCTGAGCAGTTGCTGGTGGTGGGGTTTGAGGCTGGGACTTTACGAAACATAGTCCATTGTCCTAATCACTTTCACATGGTCATTCACACACTACAGGCAATTTCAGGAACATCAATTAGCCTAATCTGCATGTCTTTGGACTGTTAGAGGTAACAAGAGTGCCCGGAACAAACACACCAAGCACGGGGAGAACATGAAAACAGACCTCAAGGCAGGAGTTGAAACCCTCAACACTGGAGGTGTAAGGTGACAGTGCTAAACACTATGCCACCAATGTTTCTTTTATCTCTTTAATATTGATTAGGTCTCCCTTTTGCCTCATAAACAGCAGAAGTCATGGTGCATGCGGTATATATATATATATATATATATATATATATATATATATATATATATATATACTGTATGTATATATATATATATATATATATATATATATATATATATATACACAATGAAACCTTGGACTGCGAGTAACTCAGTTTGTTCGTCTCCCGCAAGACAAGTAAAGATTTTTAATAACGTTTGACTTGAAAACGATCATGTATCACGCATGTACTTCTTATTTTGATGCCGAGTGCCACGCTCCGAAATTGTGTGTAATCGTCTCCCCTTCTGGGTCTTAGTGTGCGTCTCTCACTGGTATAATCAGCATCCGTGTATGGGTGTACTATTTACTATAACATTGTGACCACATGTGTATGCATAAAACATATTTTATTTTGTGTTTGTAAGCCCGAGTGTACAGCGCGCATGTACTGTGTCTTATAACACACAGAACACAGTTGTAAAACCAAAGAAAATCTCATTAGAGAGGTTAAAAATCCATTTTCTCCATTTTGTATTAATTATTTTTATGCATTCATCTTTTTGGGCTGTGGAACGAATCATTTGAGCTTCCATTATTGTGTGTGTGCTTCTATAAGTAGTCCAACTAGGGACCATGGAGGCCAATGAGGCTTAGACTTAGACATAGACTTAGTTCTTCTTGCCCCATTCAGCGCATTGTGCGGTGAGGTTTGTCCAGCCTGATCGGTTTGCTGCTACATCTTCAGCCTCGGTCCACAAAATACCAAGTGCACGGATATTGTCCATGAAGGTCCGGCGCCATGTTGCACGTGGTCAGCCTTGTTTCCCCATTCCTTTTTGGTAAAGCCTGGAGTCATAGATTTAATTATATCCCATAGTATAGATGTTACCCCGCCTTGTGCCCTAAGCCTCCTGGGATAGGCTCCAGGCCCCCCGCGACCCTGAATAGAAGGATAAAGCGGTATAGAAGATGAATGAATGAATAGTATAGATGTATCTAAAATAGAGATCTTACCTCAAAGTGATGATATCACAGATCTGTAGAACAGATTAGCTGTGTCTCCCCACACTATCGATTTGTTAGAAATATGAATCCGACTACTAAAGACAGATTCAAAAGTAATCTGCTGGATCTGTCACAATTTCTTATTAGACCCCTAAATGCAGACGATTTAGATGAAGTGACTACTGTACCAGCATGGACAATATTTTTACCAGTACATTAGACACTGTTCCCATCAGATTAAAACAAGACAGAAATAAAACACTTGCACCATGGTACAAAAGTCATACTCGCGCCCTAAAGAGAGCAACCCATAACCTCGAGCGAAAATGGAGAAAAACTAAATTTTAAGTTTTTAGAATTGCGTATAAAGACAGTATGTGCAGCTATAGACAGGCTCTAAAAGCTGCTAGGACCGAGCATCTTAGCCAACTGATAGCAAGAAACCAAAACAATCCCAGGTTCTTATTTAGTACAGTGGCTCGCCTAACAAAACCTAAGATGCCCGCAGAGAGTATCCCATCACAGTTTAAAAGTGAAGACTTTATGGACTTCTTTAATGAAAAAATCGATAGTATCAGGAAGAAAATAACGGAGGTTCAACCTCTAATAGTATCTCACGATCCAGTTCAGCCTATAGCTTCACATTTAGATTTTCACTGCTTTACAGGTATACGACAGGAAGAGCTGTATAAACTTATCAGCTCGGCTAAATCAACAATGTGCTTGTTAGATCCAATCCCAACAAGATTTTTAAAGAAGTGATGCATACGGTTGGAGAGCCATTTCTAAACATTATTAATTCCTCATTATAACTAGGTCACGTCCCTAAACCTTTCAAGATGCCAGTTATTCTTAAAAAATCTAATTTAGACTCGAATGAAATAACAAATTACAGACCGATTTCAAACCTTCCGTTTATATAAAAATATTAGAAAAGATAGTATCAGCTCAAATATGCACATTCTTGCAGGAAAACAACATCCTCGAAGAATTTCAGTCAGGTTTCAGGCCCCATCATAGCACAGAAACTGCACTAGTTAAGATTGCAAACGACTTGTTTTTAGCTTCAGACCAAGGCTGCATCTCAATACTACTACTGCATCTCAAGTCTTACTTGATCTTAGTGCTGCATTCGACACTGTAGATCATAATGTTCTCATAGATCGCTTACAAAATCACTAGGTATTCAGGGACAGGCATTAAAATGGTTTAGATCATACCTGTCTGATTGATACCATTTTGTAGATCTGAATGGAGAACCGTCTGGTGTAATGCCAGTGAAATATGGGGTCCCATAAGGGTCAGTTTTAGGACCTCTGCTGTTCTCAATATACATGCTTCCCTTGAGTAACATCATTAGAAGGCATGGAATTAGTTTCCATTGTTATGCTGATTATACCCAATTATATATCTCAACTAAACCAAATACCCAAGTTGTCTAGACTAACTTAGTGTGTCCAGAATATAAGAGATTGGATGACCAATAACTTTCTTTTACTAAATTCAGATAAGACAGAGATATTACTTATTTGCCCAAAAACCAGCACAAAACAGCTTTCACAATTCAGCCTGCGCTTAGAAGGATGTACTGTTACTTCCAGCTCGACAGTAAAAGACCTGGGCGTAATATTAGAAAATCTTAGAAATATTGCCAAACTTCAATAACGGAATACGGAACATCTTATCCGTATCTGATGCAGAAAAGCTAGTTCATGCATTCATGACCTCCAGACTGGACTATTGTAATGCATTACTAGGTGGTTTCCTGCATCTTCAATAAACAAGCTTCAGTTAGTCCAAAATGCAGCTGCCAGGGTTCTCACTAGATCCAGAAAATATGATCATATAACCCCAATATTATCATCCCTGCACTGGCTACCTGTTCAGTTTAGAATTAATTACAAAATAGTATTAATTACATACAAGGCCTTAAATGGTTTAGCTCCCACATACCTAACCAGTCTTCTGATACGCTACAATCCACCATGCGCCTTAAGATCACAAAACTCTGGACGTAGTAGACGGTAGTTCCCAGAATTAAAAAAATCTACAAAAGGGCATTTTCATATTTAGCTCCAAAGCTTTGGAATAGCCTTTCAGACAGTGTTCGGGGCTCAGACACGGTTTACCAATTTAAAATTAGACTCAAGACGCATCTCTTTAATCTGGTATACACGTACTGTAACTCATCCCACACAGCTCTACACATGCTGCTCCTGTGCTTCCAGTGATCCAGACCCCATCTGTCCTTTGCACCTACTGACTCGTCCCTGTGCTGGACTGGACTTCATGTTAATTTAAAGAGCTTTTGTTATATTGAACTTTCAGCTGCATAACACACATGATGTTATATAATTTCTATCTGTTATCACCCAAATGAGGATGGGTTCCCTGATTGAGTCTGGTTCCTCTCAAGGTTTCTTCCTATTGCCATCTCAGGGAGTTTTTCCTTGCCACTGTCGCGGTCACCCTTGGCTTGCTCATCAGAGACATTTCATTCATCCTTCAATTATTCATCTCATTATTATCTAGATGCATATTTCTCTTTAATATGCTTTCTCTCATACTTTCATTTTTGTGAAGCTGCTTTGAGACAATGACCATCGTTAAAAGCGCTATATAAATTAAATTGAATTGAATATTGGTCTTGCTCCCACTATTCCGAAGTCCAACCTTGACTGCTTCCCTCTCCAGATTTGACGTCATCGCCTTCATGTCCTTTTTGGTGGCTGATAGGAGTACAAAGTCATCTGTAAAGTTGGGGTCTGTCAGGCGTGTTGGTGCTTGCCATGGGATTTCATATCCCTTCCAACCCATAACTTTCCGTATCACAA
>CM060105.1:10780205-11035205 GCA_030522415.1 Channallabes apus | reverse complement strand
GACACAGTATAGTACAGGTATGATGCAAAATACAATAAAAAGGAGTTTTTTTTAGCATTACAGTAAAATCCTAAAATAAAAAACTAAATGAAATATTTAGACTATTGTGCTACAACAGTGGAACATTCTCTCTCACAAACTTAAACATTGCTGTGAAATATCCTTGACTAACAACCAATGAAGAAATGAACAATTTCAAACAATATTCTCAACGTTCCTATTAAAGTTGGATTGGAAACTTTATTACAAATATAGTACAATGTGGTCCCCTTTTTAACTCTATTGTTCTTATATAATGTATGTGTACAAATAACTTAAACTTTTAGTTCAGAATCCTAATGTCTTAGTGCAATTAAGTCAAATCTAAAACATACCAAAATGGCAAAATGGACAGTCCAGTGTATCCAAGAAAGATCTTCTTCCAAACAGGCAGTAAAGAACTTGGTGCATTAGAAGAGAGAAGAAAAGAACACATTAAGATCTTAGATTTAAAAGAAAAACATGGCAGTATTAATAAATGAGCATTGTTTACAGCAACAACAATAAGAATTAAAATAAGAATAAAAAATATCTTACCGTCATTGTCTCTTGAGCTTGCAGGTATTTTACATTTCAGAGTCTTCTCCTCTGTCCCTCAGAGACTGCTTTCCTCCTCACCTGTAGCTCAGCAGCGTGTCTTCACTCCTCTGAATTTACACACACCCGTTTACTGGCTGCTGAGTCACGCCACCCCTGCGCGCGCTAAACATTTGAAGGACGCCTGTTTCCCATTGGCTGGTTCATATCACGTTACGTCTCTACCTGAGCAATAAGCGTAGGCGTTTTCCGCATCAGGTCCCGCCCTCACTCGCGCGCTTATTTAAATACGCCAGTAATGAAGCGGTAATTAGAATATATCCGCCTCCGGCTGCTGATCAGCCAATCAGAAACAAGATTAGAATGTTCCCGCCTCCGGCTTCTGATTGGCTGTGGCAGTTAAGCGGAGAGTCCGTGGAGTTTTCTCTAACGTTTTTGGTACAAAAATGACACCATAGTTCCCCAAATACGAGCTAAATATCAAAATGTAACTTAAAGCCATGCTTTAAAACAGCTACAGTACACAGTAAATACATTATCCTTGTGTCAGAATATGCAGGCATGCATTAAGAAAGCTGATGGCTAGATTGCCATGGTGATATTTCAGAACAACTGTAATATATATTTTTGATAAGTATCAGTCTCCTAAAGTCTCTTCACATTCTTTGAAGGCATGAAGCAGATACTACCCAGATAGCAAGGTGACATTGATTCAATGTTGAAATTTCATCAGAATCATCATTTTGGTTGAGGTTGATTTTTCAATGCTAAATAATGTTGAATCAATGTTGATAATTCAATGCTTTTCAGTGTTGAAAAGACAAACATTGAATCAATGTTGATTTTTGGTTGTGGAACCCATCCTCATTCAACAATGTAAGGCAAATTAAATTAACTAAGTGCATTTCTATAAAAATGTGTATGCATGTGTGTATGTGTTTAAAACAGGTAAAAAAATTGACTACAAGAGATTTGCCATGGTGCTTAAAAAATAATAATAATTATATATATATATATTTATATATATATATATATATATATATATATATATATAGTTATTGAGGAAAAAAAATAATTTGACGGTAAGTTTTTTGTATTTACCTTGCTGTCTAGTTTACTCACTTGAAAGCTTAATTCCTGTTTGCCGTTCAAAAGTACTCAATTTTCGGCTCGCATTTAACATCGGAGGGTGTTTTTACACTGTCGCCACGTCATTATAATACACTCTACAGGCATGAGAATTCAATATGTTGTAGTCTGGAAGTTCCTGCCACTCACGGTGAAAGAATTTTGGCGATGCGACCTACGGTATTCTGTTGGGAAGCATTTGTTTGAGACCTTAGTTCCTGTTTCCCGTTGTCTGTGTCTGACCCAGAGCAGTGTGCGTGCCCCACATGGAAAGAACCTATATGAGGATATATGCGCATATATGAAACCTATATGCAGTATATATGCGCATATAACCGCACCTATATGGGGCCAGGGGTAGCTCAGTGGTTAAGGCATTGGACTAAGGTTCAAACCCCACAACCACCAAGTTGCCACTGGTGGGCCCTTGAGCAAGGCCCTTAACCCTCAACTGCTCAGATGTATAATGAGATAAAAATGTAAGTCACTCTGGATAAGAGCGTCTGCCAAATGCCTAAATGTAAATGTAAATATGAGGATATATGCGCATATATGAAACCTATATGCAGTATATATGCACATATATGATAATATATATGCTGCATATATGCGTATATATGCCACATATAGGCAACATTGAGGTGCATATATGTGCATATACAGGCCATATAGGTCTCCTGTATTGCTTCTTTATATCCACATATAAGCCCTACTGTATATGTACATACAAGATATGTCTCCTATGGCAGGATCTGGTCATTTTAGCTCATATCTCACTTTGGCAACTGTCATACATGATGCCTAGCTCATATTTTCTATTATCAAGGCAATAACTAAGAACTAACAAAAAAATGCAAAAAACTAATCCTAATTGGCCACATACAGTATATGAGGATATATGCACATATATGAAACCTCAGTCTCCGTGAAAATCTTTTTGAAACATGTCACTAAAATTAACTGAAATGAGAAATATATCTATATAAAGCTTAAAGTGTCTACTTTTAAATGATGCAAGTCACATTGAAAACAAATATTCTCAGTTTATGTAATCCGTATGAAACCAAGGAGAGGCACAGAATTTCTGTCACACTTATATGCTAATGACCAGAGACAGGACACGCCCACGCACCAATCACACTGAAATCAGTCAGGGTAATTTACATACTAGACCACGCCCCCGGACACCGGCATGAAAAACGAACACAGAGAGACAGGCTTGAAAATACTCCGATTCAGTGAGTTTTCGCTTACACATCCGAGGAAACTCTTCAGAATGTTCTGGAAAGTTTACATTTACCTCAGAAGAAGACTGTGTGATTCCGACGACGAACGGGAGCATTTTGAACAGAGAATAGACCCATGCTACACTGGGTAAGTTATTAAGTCTTATATAACTCTTATTCTGATAATATTAAACTAATATTAGTAAATATTTTCCTCACTACAGCTAGCTCTTGTCAGCTTGTGTGACACATTGGCTTTCAATGCCATTTATATAGTTTAGGTAAATCATGCTAACATGCTGCCTCATGTAGCACAAACATGATATTTCCCGGTGGCTAAGCTAATGCCTTATGGAGTTTACAGATGTTTATATTCACCTTGTTTTGGATAGCTTTAGATTATGGTTGCTAATGTGTATTTGGCTCCATTTTGGTTAGCTTATAACACTGCTATCAGTAATGTCATTTAGCACAAACAAGCTAGTTCCAGGTGGCTAAAATACTGCCTTATGTAGCTAAGTGATGCTTATGAATATTTCTTTGGTGTAAATGTATATAATCCCTTTTGTTTAGCATGTATTTACAAATACCTGATAAGATGTAATTGTTTAGAATGTGTTCAATATGTGTGTAATGTCCAGTGGATGGTGTTTTTTAAAACTCAAATTGAATTATGGCAGCAGTGTGTAGTATTATCTATCACCATCATTGATGCTGTCATGTGACCTACAGAAGAGAGGTGTATATTTTTCATGTTGAAGTGTGGATACATTTTTGGTCATCTCTGTACTGTATATATTGTGCATCCATATTAATTGCACATCCATTTACTCTGAACAGTATAGGTTAACATTTTTTTATTTATTTGTTTTTAGGAATGTGTCTGCATCACCCTTGCCTTCACCAGCCCCTCACATCAGGACACGCAAGCTTCGTTCAGATGGACCTCTTGTATTTGTGAAGTGGATGGACACACGAGAATTATCTACCTGTTCTACCATCCATTCTGCTTTACAGTAGACGCGGTGAAGATGAGGGTGAAATTACAAGGTACATGGACTACAAAGACATTTCCATGTCCTGTGACTGCGTACAACCAGCACATGGGGAGTTGATCACTCTGATCAGCTATTACAATACTATACTACACAGCACAAAACAATGAAGTCGTACAGAAATATTTCTCTACACTGCTTGGACATTGCTCCCACCAATGCTTACCCTGCATGTATGTTTTGTACAGTTTTTTTTTTTTCTTGCACTGTTTTACGCTGAATGTCCGTCTTTTTTCAGTTTTTATTTTGTACTGTTCCTGTTGCAGTTTTACCCTGCATGTAAACAAATGTCCAGAATGTCCAGATTATCATTAATCTGCATTTATACATAAAATCCTATTAACTATTGGGAAGCTAAACATAAGAATCAGTATTCATTCATTCATCTTCTGTACCGCTTTATCCTCTATTCAGGGTCGCGGGGGACCTGGAGCCTATCCCAGGAGACTTCGGGCACAAGGCAGGGTACACCCTGGACAGGGTGCCAATCCATCGCAGGGCACACACTCATACGCACATTCACACACTCGTTCACACACTACGGTCAATTTGGGAACGCTAATTAGCCTAACCTGCATATCTTTGGACTGTGGGAGGAAACCGGAGTACCCGGAGGAAACCCACCAAGCACGGGGAGAACATGCAAACTCCATGCACACAGAGACGGGAATCGAGCCTGGCCGGGGAATCGAACCCAGACCCTGGAGGTGCAAGGCGACGGTGCTAACCACTACACCACCGTGCCGCCATAAGAATCAGTATGAAACATGAAAAGTTTCTAAAAGTTGCCAATAAATTAATATTGTGATGTGAAATTATTTTTCAAATTGAAGTTATAAAGGGCTCTGGGGTGTTTTGCCAGGCAGAAGCGTGGAGAGCAGCCCGACTTGCCACCTCTGCTACTGCCATGGTACGGAATCTGCTGCTGGGCACCTTCGACTTGGAGACTTGACCAAATTAAAAAGGTAGCCATTATTGGTGAGTAAATGCATAATGCGTTGAGAAGGGAAAACAAAACATTTAAGACTTTATAAGTTCACAACTTTAACCATAACCTACTTGTATCAATGTTTATTAGCCATCAATGGAGACTGCATAAGGTAGAGCACCCATTATTGTTACTGTATCTGCTTGGGACCTATAATACTAATTCATCACTTGCTCACTTCTTAATCCTACCTTTCCTCTTCTAAAGCCACATTATATTGCGCTGTAAGGTGTGTAGTCCTCTATTTTGTAGAACATATAGTGTTGCAAATAACCTCGTGGCACTAATTGTTGTTGTCTGAAGTTTTAATAAATAATCATAATGCTGTCAAAAATAATGTCATAAATAGATTTTCTTTATCAATTAATTTCTATTAATTAAATAAAATTTTTAATGTAAATTTTTAAAGTTTAATGGAATGGCTGTGTGAAAGATGCTGAAGCTGACGTGCCAATGGTCTTTTATATTAATGTTGTTCGGAAGCCTGTGTAATGATGTAGTTTCGACATCTATTGACTGAACAGCGTTTTTTCGATTTGTTTCCATGTTATTGTTGTTCAGCAATGGCATGGACGTGATGTTTTGGCAAAAGAAAGGTGGGATGGTGGTTGATGGTGACTGAAAGCGGTGACTGAGTAGATTGGATGTCACAGCAGCTCGTGAAAAGGCAGAGCTACTTTATGCAAGCTGGGTGCATTCTACTGTGGATTGACTGTTTTGAAACTTATATGGTAGTTACATAGTCCCTAGACCTCAGTTACCATGAAAAAAGCCATGAAATTTCAGTTTTGACCATATGGGATCTTAAACAAGGACGTCATCTTTTTTTAATTATTGTTTGTTCGGGGAGGAATTATAGACCACAATGTCAGCATGATCTTGCCTTGTTTCCTTATCACTTCTTGTGTGCGTTTGGCTGTAGCTTGCACACCAGACAGAGTTGTTGGCGATTCATCCTATTGTAAAGTCATGCAGTGTGTAATCTCCTGTCGCCAATTCATTGTGCAGTGTGAACACAGCAGCAACTAAATGCTACCACAGATAGTACAGTGTGAAAACAATGGTGATCCGATGACTTTGAAAATCATGCAGTGTGAGTTTGAGGAGAAGGTAAAAAGCAATGCAAAACAAATAATGTACAGTTTATGTTGTCATTACTTTGCTCTCAAACTAAATGCAATGTAATAATAGGCGTTATTTAATAATAACATTAACAGTGCAGCATGCATCTAACTCTGGGTAAAAAGCTTATAATAAAATCACCAAAATAAGTCTTCATGTTAAGAATAAATATGCAAACAGTACGGTATCTGAGCGTACGGATTGGAAATTTGTGCATACAGTTTGTTAATCCGTGGCCACGATTTGTTAAACTGAGGGAACAGTTTAAGTATTTGTGAGTGCGGGGGACAAATTGCAAAACCGTCGCCACGGATTGATTTTTTTTTTTAATTTATTTATTTTTTTGGTCCTACAGGTTTTTTTTTTTTTTTTTTGCACATAAAAGACTACATTGTTACATTAAGTATATTTGTTTTCATAGCATTGAATATGTACATTGTAGGACAACATTTGCAGATTGTGAAATAACACATACAGGTCCTTCTCAAAAAATTAGCATATTGTGATAAAGTTCATTATTTTCTGTAATGTACTGATAAACATTAGAATTTCATATATTTTAGATTCATTACACACAACTGAAGTAGTTCAAGCCTTTTATTGTTTTAATATTGATGATTGTGGCATACAGCTCATGAAAACCCAAAATCCCTATCTCAAAAAATTAGCATATCATGAAAAGGTTCTCTAAACGAGCTATTAACCTAATCATCTGAATCAACTAATTATCTATAAACACCTACAAAAGATTCCTGAGGCTTTTAAAAACTCCCAGCCTGGTTCATTACTCAAAACCGCAATCATGGGTAAGACTGCCGACCTGACTGCTGTCCAGAAGGCCATCATTGACAGCCTCAAGCAAGAGGGTAAGACACAGAAAGACATTTCTGAACGAATAGGCTGTTCCCAGAGTGCTGTATCAAGGCACCTCAGTGGGAAGTCTGTGTGAAGTAAAAAGTGTGGCAGAAAACGCTGCACAACGAGAAGAGGTGACCGGGTCCTGAGGAAGATTGTGGAGAAGGACCGATTCCAGACCTTGGGGGACCTGCGGAAGCAGTGGACTGAGTCTGGAGTAGAAACATCCAGAGCCACCGTGTACAGGCGTGTGCAGGAAATGGGCTACAGGTCGCAAATTTTGCATGTCATTCGGAAATCAAGGTGCCAGAGTCTGGAGGAAGACTGGGGAGAGGGAAATGCCAAAATGCCTGAAGTCCAGTGTCAAGTACCCACAGTCAGTGATGGTCTGGGGTGCCATGTCAGCTGCTGGTGTTGGTCCACTGTGTTTTATCAAGGGCAGGGTCAATGCAGCTAGCTATCAGGAGATTTTGGAGCACTTCATGCTTCCATCTGCTGAAAAGCTTTATGGAGATGAAGATTTCATTTTTCAGCACGACCTGGCACCTGCTCACAGTGCCAAAACCACTGGTAAATGGTTTACTGACCATGGTATTACTGTGCTCAATTGGCCTGCCAACTCTCCTGACCTGAACCCCATAGAGAATCTGTGGGATATTGTGAAGAGAAAGTTGAGAGATACAAGACACAAGAATCTGCAAAAGGATTCCCGACCAAGTATTGAGTGCAGAACTGAACATAATTATATGAAGGTTGACTATTTTTGTATTAAAAACACTTTTCTTTTATTGGTCGGATGAAATATGCAAATTTTTTTAGATAGGGATTTTGGGTTTTCATGAGCTGTATGCCACAATCATCAACATTAAAACAATAAAAGGCTTGAACTACTTCAGTTGTGTGTAATGAATCTAAAATATATGAAAGTCTAATGTTTATCAGTACATTACAGAAAATAATGAACTTTATCACAATATGCTAATTTTTTGAGAAGGACCTGTATATTAAAAAAAAATCTAATGTGTGCACTGTATCTATGGATGATTGTAGGACATTTCAAAACATATGTTGCATATCTGTACATTTGTAAAAGTCACATTTCCAAAAATGTAGGACCCACCTTCTGTCATTCATAAACAACTACCACTCCAAGTTTTTAGAGCATTGTATAGTTCTAACCTTTTGTTTGTTTTTCATTCTTTAGATGCACTACAACAACAACAGCTGAAAGCTGAAGAAAAGGAGGCCACAGAGTTTCTTTGCTTCAACAGTTCAGAAATGGCTTCGTTATGCCCCAGAACGGCTGGGGGGAATTGCTCGTGGTGGAAAACCATGAGTTCAGACTCATGTCTCATTATCTGTTTTGCTGAGTAAATACATTTCAACTTACGAATAATGTTTCAGTCATCTGTTGTGTTTCTGACTTGGTTGTTTCTATTTGCATTTGACTGAATTTTGCTGAGGCAGGTTGCCATTTTTATATTATGGTTTTCCAGTCTCTTCTCTTGGCAGTTAGATTCTGTTTTATGAATTCAGAATTAACAATCTCTTCTAATAGTTCTCTTCTAAAAAGTCATATTGTCATCCAGTTTATAATAATTTGTATGTAAGTTGTAGTGTGTTTTATTATATAGTCGTTTTATTGTAATTGTGATGTTACTTCCTGTTTAAATGGGTATGGAGCATAAATAAATAAATATGTTTACATGTATACTGAAGGATGTTGAGTTACTGACTTTTTGTTTAAAAAAAAAAAAAAAAAAGCTTTTCAGCCCTACATGGTCTCTGATTTAAAGAAATAAATCAAAACGGACATGATTTACTGTCATAGAATCTTGCTGTTCATAAAGCAAGACTAAACTATAATTGTTTCAATGTTGATTCAATGTTGATTCAATGTAAAATAAGTGATTGAATTTACGTTGAACAAACATTGATTTTATGCCCATCTTGATCTATTTTTCATCATTGAAATAACATTATTTCAAGGTGCAAACCTGATGAAAAATCAACGTTTAACATTGAAATTTCAACATTGATTCAATGACAAGTTGGTTGATGCTTTAATGTTGATTCAACGATGATTCAATGTTGTTCTGCTATCTGGGTATAGCCTACATGTAAGTGATAATGTAAGAATAATCTCTTAAAAAGTTATAAAAAATGCTAAACTTGCATCTTAGAACTTAAATATCAAAGTATTATCAAACTAATATGATTTACCTGAAAATTACAAAGAAAAACAATACAATTTTTGTATGGACATTAACCTTTATCTAATGAGTTTTGTATTTAATTACAATTTATTATTGTAATTTTACATAAAATTATACGTAATTTACAAAAACAGAAAAAATAATATGGTATTTTTACTGTTAAAAAATTTGAAAATATTGAAATAATACTTAAAAAAAACAGTCGACTTAGTAATTTACAGATAATGACTGTAATTTTACAGAGATTTTTATGAACTTTAAAAAAAAAAAAGGAAAACTACTATAAAATTTTAAAGTTATTTTCTGTAAAATTAGGACTTTTTTTTTTTTTTTTTTACAGTGGAGCTCACTTGCCTAGTACAGTATATTGTAGTCTCTGACATGTGCCATGGGTGCAGGATAATCATTGGAAAAGTAGAAAGATAGAAAATATTTGTATAAGTTTCTTCAGCATGGTCAGAAGTTCTTCAGCATGGTCAGCATGGGTGAAAGTGTATTTTTCTACACTTGTTCATGTTGCTCTGTTTAAACACATCATACCCGCTATAAAACATAACTCTGTACATCTATTCTAGTCTACATTTAGAATTAAACAGAGCATATGATTTAAGACTGTTTCTTGGAGGAAATGTGGAAAAAGGGACAGAGAAATAACTAGAAAGAGCAGACAATACGAGTAAAAGACGGCCACTAATTACAGCTCCATATAGGATTCAGGTTTTATTTATCTACATGTATGATGAGTCAGAAGGATAGCTGAGTTCACTTTTCTGCTTACACACACAGTAAATATTCTAATTTTACAAAAGTTCATGCATATGTTGTCTTTTAATGAAAAATATGGTTGCTGGCTGGCACTGGACAGTAACTCACTATGACGTGCATGCTTCTGCTTCGTGGATGTTATGTGCTATGCATAGCCCATTCTACGGATTCCACATGGAAGGGATGTTGTTTTTTCATTCAATAGAAAATTATTGATATTCAGAAGTATTACATAGCACCAGTCCATTCTTACCTCTCTTCAATCTTGTAAAGGTGTTTCCCTATTTGGGGAGTAACACATTTTAAACCAGTGTAAATGTATTATTGAGTATAATATCAGTCATAAATGGCAGTAAGGTGGTGCAGAAGTTCGCGTTGCTGCCTCACAGTTCAAGGGTCCGGAGCTTGGGGAAAACATCAAGACTTCTTCTGACCGCACATAAAAACTGCTCTACACATTAAAAAACGTTCACTGATTCAGTAAATGTGGCAAAAACAAAATTGTGATTTTTATACACATCAAAATGAATATGCACATGCATAAACTGAAACAGAAGTAACATTTTCTTGAGCTCAATTTTTATATGCATTAGCAGAACTTTAAACCTATCTATGTTTTTATTCTTATTGATAGATTGAATTCAGAGTAAAGGCTACACATTTAAGGTTATTTTTCATGGCATGTTTTGAAAAATTGATAGTGTGTGCACAAGTCAGCTAAATATTCTTGTTGGTTTACATTTACATTTAGGCATTTGGCAGATGCTCTAATCCAGAGCGACTTACATTTTTATCTCATTATACATCTGAGCAGTTGAGGGTTAAGGGCCCAACAGTGGAAACTTGGTGGTTGTGGGGTTTGAACCTGGGATCTTCCGAACCGTAGTCGAATGCCTTAACCACTGAGCTACCCCTGGCCCCAGAAACTCGGTTTCTGCAAGTTCAATCCACATGATGGCTGAAAACATGCTCTTATTTGTTGAACAGAAATACTATTTCTGCTTGAAAATATTCAGTTCTTTGGTAAAGATAACTTTATAGACGATGTGTATTTATTTATTTATTTTTACAATGTGCTGTAGCTTTTTTACATAAAGAAGTTTAGTGGACCAAAATTATGAATTCATGCAGTGTAATTGATGTTTAAGTTACATTTAATGAAAAATAAATGAATATATTCCATAAAATCCATTTTTAAACAGTAAATATCATGCAGAGTCTAAATCCCCTGCTACCCACAACATCCTGATAATGGCTTAACTGTGTCAAAAGATATTACTTTTTAATTTTAGGGGAAAAAATTCATGAACCACAGTATGGTTTTGGTGCCAGCCAGACTGGTTTGAGTATTTTAGAAACTGCAGTGTCTAGAAGGAAAGCAAGCTGGAGTTCTGTGGGTGGAAACACCTTGGTGGTGAGAGAGGTCATGGCACTGTAGTTCATATAACCATGCTTTACAACGACAGTATAGTGAGTAGGAAATTAACTCAGAGTAAAAGGTCAGCCAATAAATAAAATCTTAGGCTACAGTACAGTCAGCACAGACTCACCATACACAGACCCACAAACTAAACAGCTCATCGACTCACCAGCTCACAGACTCACCAGCTCACAGACTCACCAGCACACAGACTCACCAGCTCACAGACTTACAGACTGATAAGGTCACAGACATACCATTTAACAGACTAGCCAGATTATAGACTCACCAGCACACAGACTCACCAGCACACAGACTCACCAGCATACAGACTCACCAGCATACAGACTCACCAGCACACAGACGCACCAACTCACATTCTCACCTGTACACCGACTCCCAGACATTACAGCTCACAGACCTACCAGATCACAGACTCACCATCTTACATACTCACAAAGTCACAATTAGTTTCAGACTCACCATGTCACAAACTCAGAAAGTCACAAACACACAGGCTCATCAGCATTTGCACTAATGTTGGACCAGTTGATCTGAACGAGCCTTCTCAGGCAGGGGTTTAATAAGATCTGGAGTCTGTTGGTGGTATCCACTGTGGTCCGCAATGTCTCTGCTTCATACACCAGTACTGAGTTAATGTTTCTATCAAACAGTTTTATTGTGGTCTTCAGAGACATTTCTAGATTTCTTCTGCAGGAATTCTTGCCTTAACTTCAGCACCACTATACCCTCCTGCTTGCCAATGATGCTGCCCATATAAGTAAAGTCATACTGTACATTTCTTCCAGTGCTTCGCTGCCACGTATGACATTGTCTTAGTTGGTTGTGTTTTGACCTTGCTCTTCCCCTGTGGATGGTCAGATGTCATTGGTCTTCTACTGCATTGGGTGGTAGGTGTGTGACCATACTGCAGATTGTCTGAGGAACCTGAGGTCATTCTGGTTCTTTCAGACAGTGGATTTTGTTATGCTTATGTTATTCATTCATTCATTCATTTTCTATACTGCTTAATCCTGTGTTCAGGGTCGCGGGGGAACTGGAGCCTATCCCAGGAGACTTCGGGCACTAGGTGGGGTACACCCTGGACAGGGTGCCAATCCATCGCAGGGCACACACACATACACACACTCACACGCCCAATCACACACTACGGGCAATTTAGGATCGCCAATTAGCCTAACCTGCATATATTTGGACTGTGAGAAGAAACCAGAGTACCCGGAGGAAACCCACCAAGCACGGGGAGAACATGCAAACTCCATGCACAGAGACGGGAATCGAGCCCAGACCCTGGAGGTGCAAGGCGACAGTGCTAACCACTACACTGAGCACAAGGATGTCTCTAGCTATCTTTTCTGCCCAAGTGATCAGAAGGACTTCACTTCTCATCTACTGTCTGTGTACCATCTATGTTTTCTTTAATCATTTTCTTGTATGTTCAACCATAACTTTCCCATAGATCTGTCTATCATGTTTCTAGTTGAGACCACATGTTTCTAGTTTTGCACTTACCATCATTGTTTATACCACTTTATTCTGTGTACAGGATTTCAGGATGGTGGGTCGAGGGCGCTGGAGCCTATCCCAGGATACTTAAAGCACAAGGCTCCCCAATTCATCAAAGGGCACACACTACAGTCACACACCCACTCACACACTATACCAATTAGCCTAATCTGCATGTCTTTGGACTGTGGGAGGAAACCAGAGTACCCAGAGTAATCCGCCCAAGCACAGGGAGAACATGCAAACTCCATGCATATGGAGGCGGGAATACAACCCACACCCTGGAGGTGCAAGGCGAATGTGCCAACCACCAAGCCAACATGCTGCCAGTTCTGGCACACTAATAATTTTAATGCTATAATATTGATTATGTGCAGACGTCAGAGCTTTTAGACCTGTCTTGCTCATAAGACATTTCAGACGTATACCTGACCTTCCAGACATGGTTTTCAAACCGTTACAAATAGCCTGACCGAAAGGCTGCATTAGCCAAAGTACACAAAAACACAAGAACAGACGAGCAGAAGCTCTTTTTTAATCTAGATGTTAAGCACTAAAAGGGGAAGCAGAAGGAAACAGTCTAAATTCAAGAAAACAGCAAATGAGGTGATTGCGTTTCTGAGAGAACCTATTACAGAAGTGAAAGAGCCAAAGGAGTCTATTAACACAGGATGGAGTTTGTAATGCAGTGGCAATGCGGTTGTACAACTGAGTAAAGTGGTGAGAATACAGACTCACAATATTTTCTGTGTAATTGGATTTGAATAGAGAGCAGCAGAGTGAAAGGGAACAGAGTGCTTAGGTTGGTCTGGTGAGGGCATCCTGACACATCTCTTCCTGATACAGCTCTCCATCATCATCTCTCCATCGCCCCCACCTGAATCCTGCATCATGCTGAAAATCATAAACATTAGGGATCCGAACCTCTTGTCCTCATCTCTTTTCTTTTATTCTCACTGAACAAGATGTGTGGGAAAAACAACAACAACAACAGATGTAACGTTTCTATGTATACAATGAAATACTGATGTACATTTTCACTTACCTCAAGTGGAGTTAGAGTAAAGACTAAACAGTGCGTGCTTTCAGGTTTGCATTGAATCTCCAGGAATGAAGGCAGTAACAGGTTTGAGAACACTATAGTAACCAGTTTAAATAATGACTAAAGTCCATATTTAAATATACAGTGGTGTGAAAAACTATTTGCCCCCTTCCTGATTTCTTATTCTTTTGCATGTTTGTCACACTTAAATGTTTCTGCTCATCAAAAGCCGTTAACTATTAGTCAAAGATAACATAATTGAACACAAAATGCAGTTTTTAAATGAAGGTTTACGTTATTAAGGGAGAAAAAAACTCCAAATATACATGGCCCTGTGTGAAAAAGTGATTGCCCCCCTTGTTAAAAAATAACTTAACAGGTGTTTATCACACCTGAGTTCAATTTCTGTAGTCACCCCCAGGCCTGATTACTGCCACACCTGTTTCAATCAAGAAATCACTTAAATAGGAGCTACCTGACACAGAGAAGTAGACCAAAAGCTAGACATCATGCCAAGATCCAAAGAAATTCAGGAACAAATGAGAACAAAAGTAATTGAGATCTATCAGTCTGGTAAAGGTTATAAAGCCATTTCTAAAGCTTTGGGACTCACAGTGAGAGCCATTATCCACAAATGGCAAAAACACGGAACAGTGGTGAACCTTCCCAGGAGCGGCCGACCAAAATTACCCCAAGAGCGCAGAGACAACTCATCCGAGAGGCCACAAAAGACCCCAGGACAACATCTAAAGAACTGCAGGCCTCACTTGCCTCAATTAAGGTCAGTGTTCACGACTCCACCATAAGAAAGAGACTGGGCAAAAACGGCCTGCATGGCAGATTTCCAAGGCGCAAACCACTTTTAAGCAAAAAGAACATTAAGGCTCGTCTCAATCTTGCTAAAATACATCTCAATGATTGCCAAGACTTTTGGGAAAATACCTTGTGGACCGACAAGACAAAAGTGGAACTTTTTGGAAGGTGCATATCCCGTTACATCTGGCGTAAAAGTAACACAGCATTTCAGAAAAAGAACATCATACCAACAGTAAAATATGGTGGTGGTAGTGTGATGGTCTGGGGTTGTTTTGCTGCTTCAGGACCTGGAAGGCTTGCTGTGATAGATGGACCCATGAATTCTACTGTCTACCAAAAAATCCTGAAGGAGAATGTCCGGCCATCTGTTCGTCAACTCAAGCTGAAGCGATCTTGGGTGCTGCAGCAGGACAATGACCCAAAACACACCAGCAAATCCACCTCTGAATGGCTGAAGAAAAACAAAATGAAGACTTTGGAGTGGCCTAGTCAAAGTCCTGACCTGAATCCTATTGAGATGTTGTGGCATGACCTTAAAAAGGCTAGAAAACCCTCAAATAAAGCTGAATTACAACAATTCTGCAAAGATGAGTGGGCCAAAATTCCTCCAGAGCGCTGTAAAAGACTCGTTGCAAGTTATTGCAAACGCTTGATTGCAGTTTTTGCTGTTAAGGGTGGCCCAACCAGTTATTAGGTTCAGGGGGCAATTACTTTTTCACACAGGGCCAAAAAAAATAGCTTTGGATTTTTTTTTCTCCCTAAATAATTAAACCCCTCGTTTAAAAACTGCATTTTGTGTTTACTTGTGTTATCTTTGACTAATAGTTAAATGTGTTTGATGATCAGAAACATTTTGTGTGACAAACATGCAAAAGAATAAGAAATCAGGAGGGGGGCAAATAGTTTTTCACACCACTGTATATATACTTCTGAAGCCTTTGTTTCAACAAAATGAAAATGATCTTTTTTAAAAAAGCACAAAACAAATGTCCACTACAAAATACATAATTTTTTTTTAATATATTGTCATTCTTGTGATTTGTTAACTAGGGTTGGATTTAATAATTATTCCTGTAAGATTTTGAATATACGGTGCTGAAAAGTATTTGCCCCACTCCTGATTAAATTATTTTTTTTTTTGCATTGTTAGGATGAACTAACCTCGGACCAGAACTAACACTAACTCCAGAACTAACACTGACCAGAAGACACAGCTTTAGCGGTTAGCCCAAAGTAGCATGGATGGTAACCCAAACGCGGAAGTAAGCGAGTAGGTAGGATAACCATGCAAATTAGTCTAAGGACTCTCACGAAAGAGGAGCAAGAGAAAAACACAAATTTAACCCACGTCCTATAAACACACACTCAAAATCAGAAAGCAAAACCCAAGAAGGTGAGTACTCACGGACTGGTAGACGGACAGCCTGAACCGACATGGGCGAACTCAACGTCTGCGGTGGTTTGTTTGCTCCTCTTATACTTCCTGCTTCACGACCGAATTACTTCCGGGTCCTAGTGCCGGTCGCAGGTTGAGTGTACATGACAGTACCCCCCTGTCCAGGACCGGCTCCTGACGGTCCTGGGATGGAGGATACCCGACAACGGTAGTCTCGGATTAGTTCGGGGTCAAGAATGAAACAGGCCAGAATCCAAGATCGTTCCTCGGGCCGTAGCCCTCCCAGTCGACCAGGTACTAGATACCTTTGCCCCGAGGGCGCGAGTCGAGGATCTGGCGCACCGTGTAGGAGGGACCACCATCGATGATGCGGGGAGGAGGAGCAGGGGGGGTGGGTTGAATCATTGAAGAGGTGGTGAAGTGCTTCAGTTGAGAAATGTGAAATACTGTATGGATCCACAGCGCAGCAGGCAGCTGGAGCCGGTAGGTGACTGGGTTTATCCATAGGGTGATGCGGTATGGACTGATGAACCTAGGTGATAGTTTGCGTGATTCGGTGTGAAGTTGGAGATTTTTTGTGGAAAGCCATACCCTGTTAGCTACGTGGTACAATCGCCCCGAAGGGTGTCGACGGCGATGCTGGGTGGTATAACGGGTGTTGGCCTGCTGGATGGATCGATTGGCCTGGTTCCACAGCCGCCAACACCGGTGGACCAACTTTTGGGCTGACGGCACATCAACCTCCGGTTCTTGGTGGTTGAACATTGAAGGTTGGAAGCCGTAGCATACCTCAAATGGGTTTAACTTCGTGGCTGAAGATACATGAAGATTGTGTGACAGTTCTGCCCAGATGAGGTAGCGAGCCCAGAAGCGCTGACAATCGGTTATAAAACATCTCAGATAGCGCTCCAGTTGTTGGTTGGTCCGCTCCGTCTGACCGTTGGTATCCAGATGATAGACTTCAGGTGGAATCGATCAGACGGCAGAAGGCCTTCCAGAATTTGGCAGTAAACTGGGGCCCTATGTCCAAGATGATGTCCTTGGGGAACCCATGCAGACGGATTACGTGCTCTAATATCAGCTCAGCTGTATTTTTGGCTGACAGGAGTCCGGTGAGAGCCACCAGGTGCATGGCCTTAGAGAACCGATCGATGATGGTCATGATGGTATCCTTCCCCTCGGAGATCGGCAGGCCCATGACAAAGTCGAGGACAATGTGCGTCCAGGGCTGACGGGGAACCGGAAGAGGAGGTTGAAGATCTCCAGGTGTGAGTCGATTGGTATCTTTGGCCCTGGTGCACACTGGGCTCGCCTGAACGAGCTCTTTGACGTCCTTAGTGAGAGATGGTCACCAGAAGTCTCGTTGAAGAAATTGACGGGTTCGTCTTGTGCCCGGGTGGCCCGATATGGGTGAAGAGTGACCCCACTGAAGGACCTCAGATCTCATGGTGCCGGGCACGTAGAGTCATCCAGGCGGTGCACCTGCCGGTTCGGACTCTGTGGTCTGCGCCTGGCGAACTCTCGTTTCCAGGTCCAATTGGAGTGGGGCGATTATCCTGGAAGATGGAAGTACAGGTGCGGGGTCTGCCCGGGGAGAATCCAGCGTGAGTTGTCGAGTCACCTGCCTTCGTGTTCTTGAACTCCAGGTGGTATGAGAGGTGGAAATCATAATTTTCTAAAAACCAGCTGTTCAGCTGTTTCAGACTCCTGATGGTGATAAGGTTTTGATGGTCCATCCAGATGATCAATAGCTCCCTGACACCCTGGAGCCAGTGACGCCATTCCTCCAAAGCCCACTTTATGGCCAGCAGCTCGCGGTCCCCTACCCTGTATCGCTGCTGAGTGGAGTAAATTTTTTTGGAGAAGAAACTACATGGATGTAGTTTCTGATCTGGACCTCGTTGAGAGAGAACAGCTCCAGCGCCCACATTTGAAGCATCCACCTCCACAATGAATGGTTTACTGACGTCAGGGTGAAGAAGGATAGGAGCGGTGGTGAAACGGTGACAGAGTTTCTTGAAGGCAGAGATAGCAGTGGGGTTGAGGTGAAAAGGGAAAGATGAGGGATGAGTGAGGGTGGATAGGGGGGCAGCAACTGTACTGTAGTCCCGGATAAAGCGACGATAGAAATTCGCAAACCCTAGAAACCGTTGAAGTTGCTTGAGGGTCTTGGGTAGGGGAGAGTGACGCATGCTCCATGGCCACACCCGGGGCAAGATGACAAACCCCAGGAACGTGTTGGAGCGCTCGTAAAAAGTGCACTTTTCCAACTTACAGTACAGTTGATGGGCGAGTAATCTCTTTAGGACCGCCTTGACATGCTGGATATGTTCTTCGGTGGTGCGGGAGTAAATGAGAATGTCATCTAGATATGCAAATGCCCACCGGCCTAGCATGTCGCAGAGAACGTCATTGATCAGGTGTCGAGTTCACGTACTTCTCCATCGTCTGTGTCTCTGTGGATGTCAACGAGTAGAGGTGGCCGCGGGGTGGTACCGTGCCAGGTTGGCGAGGTCATACGGGCGATGTTGAGGAAGGTGGGTGGCTCACCTTTTGCAGAATACCTCTGCCAGGTCCCGATATGCCTCTGGGATAGTGTCGGTGTCGACGTCGGGGGCCTCAGACTCCCTAGAGCACATCCCAGTCGTTGAATGCAGCACTTCTAACTCGTTTGTGGCCAAATTGCAGGTGCACTTGAACCATGAGATGGGAGGAGTTGGTAGTGATGGTGGAGAGGAGAAGGTGACCCGGTGAGTGACTCTCATTTCTCACCGGGCCTGCGCGTTTCCCGGCCAGAGATCGCTCAAATCGCGAGACAAATCGCCTGGTGAAGCGTTGCCGACCCGCAGTAGGCGCACAGTCCTTCTCCCATTCTGCAGCGGTCAAGGAGGCACGTTCTAGTTGCATGGGTTCCCCGGCTCCGGTGTCAACCACGGCAGGAGGTGGAGATCCGACAGATCCAGTGGTGGCAGTGGTGAAGGTGATCGGTGGTGGAGGTACAGCAAAGTGATAGGTGGAAGCAGGTGGCAGGGTTCTCGGGGCTGACTTCGGACGAGAGAGGAGACGCTGATCAATGCGAAGAGCCAGCTGGATTAAACCTTCCAGCATGGCGGGAAGCACTCGTTCAGCAAGTTCGTCCTTTATACGTGACGCCAGCCCTTCGTAATAGGATGTCAGGAGCGCAGCATCTCCCCAAGATGTCTGCATGGCAAGGGTTCGAAATTCCACTGTGTAGCGACTCACGGACAATCCTCCCTGCAGCAGGTGATAAAGCTTGGTGTCGGTCTCCACCTCGCCCGCTGGGTGTTCGAAAGTGAGCTTGAGTTGGCGGGTGAATTCATTATATGAATGGGCGGTGTCCGTATCTGACCGAAGAACTGCCATGGCCCACTCAGCTCCCTGCCCTGATAGCAGCGAGACGAGTAGAGCAATGCATAGCCGATCGTGGAGTACTTGGTGGAATTGAACTCAAACACCAGATTGAGCGCTGTTAGAAACACACTACACTTCCCGTCCGTTCCATTCCACTTCTCTGGTAATGAGAGAGCATGCTGGTCCACCACGTCGCAGATTTAGGTCAGATTTAGGTCTGACTAAGCCCCTCCGAAACCCTTTGGCCAGACGTTCTCCTTCAGGATTTTCTGGTAGCACAGAATTCATGGTTGTATCAAGTATGGCAAGTCGTGTAGGTGCTGAAGCTGAAAAGCCTCAGGCCATCAAGTTACAGCCACCATGTTTCACTGTTGGTATGATGATCTTTTTATAAAATGCTTTGTTAGTTTATGCCAGATGTAACGGGACGCATACCTTTCAAAAGGTTAATCTTGTTTTCTCATCAGTCCACATAATATTTGCCCAAAAGTCTTTTTGGCAAATGTGAGTCAAGCATTTGTGCTCTTTTAGGTCAGCAGTGACTTTCACCATAGAACTCTCCCATGGATGCCGTTTTTGCCGCCAGGCTCTTTCTTATTGTTGAATCATGAACACTGACCTTAACTGAGACAGGTGAAGCCTGCAGTTCTTTAGATGTATTTCTGGCTTCTTTTATGAGCTCCTGCATGAGACGTTGTTGTGTGTTTGGAGTAATTTTGTTATACTGAAGAGTCCAGGGAAGGAGTCACTACTGGTGAAATTTTGGTGAAAATGTAGCATTAGTACATTTAAACTGAACTCTTAAAGCTTCTTTGGGAAAAAAGACTGTCAGGAAAAATTAATGCCAGAGGCAGATGCATTAGCTAGCGCATAGCTAGTTGTTTTATATAAACATTGTAATGGAGTGGTGGAATGAAAACCAGACCAAACCACCTTGATTATCTACATTCACATCAGATGTGTTATTAAATTACTGAAAAAAAAAACCCTGTTATGATTAATGAGACTTTACTGTACTTACACAATTAGCATCATCTTCAACCACATGCTTCCATCTGAATATATGATTTAATGGTTTCAACATGGAAATTAGACTGATTTTAGCGTTGTGAAATACTTCTGTCCAGATTTTAAATTAATTTTAGTCAAACTGCATTTAATATTTTACATGCTAATCTAAAAAAAAGCAGGTACAAAGATATTTTTCTTGTTAGTTACTGTACACAAGCCTTTTAGCTCCAGTGCAAAAGTAAAGAAACAAACTTCACACAGCTAATTTGTCTCAGCTGCACTTAACTTCGAAGCAAGTGGAAAATATTGTCTCATATTGTGAAATCTAAATAAAATAAATATTAGGATTATTATAATAATTTCACATCATTTTGTATTAATTAAAAAAATAGACCAGTCTTAACCAATGGCCGTTCAAGCCAAAGCAAGACTTTTGACTGTATAAAATAATAGAGCACAGTTATGAGAGTAAAAACTCTCTCTAGTGCTTGGACACCATCATGATAGAATGCGTTTTCTCAGGAGACCGGAACCATGATTCACATCTGAAGCTTCATTCTGGCCTCACAAGAACTCCTTTAATGTCCCCAACATGTGGAAACGGCTCGGAGTGAGGTCAGGACTATACGGATGATGCGTCAATAACTCCCAGCCAAGTGCAATTAGTGTGTGGGTGTGGGGGGGGGGGGGGTGAGAGAGAGAGAGAGAGAGAGAGAGATGGGCTACATTTGAGTAAGTGGAAATTGGTGTTTGCTTATGGACGGTTTGCTCCTCTCTCTCTCCCTCGCAGAGATCTGCCTACACAGAAACAGGATATGAGATGGACAGGAAGCATTTAACTGACATGAGAATAGAGACTGTTGTGTTCCATACAAAAAATTAATCAACCAAAGACTTTTTCATTATTTATTTATTTTTTGCAGTTATAAACCCCATGTCCCGATGAGGTTATGACATCACAGCTGACACACAGCTGGAAACTCAAGTCACATACACTCAGGTTTATTCACAAAATGAATGGGTAGACTTTGCGCACACACACACACACACACACACACACTTCACATACTGGTCAGGTTCACGAGCCAAATAAATGTGGCTCCCTCGTGTGGTCTGAGAAAGTAAGGACAAGCCGAGTTCTGGACGAGACAATGAATGGAGACAGGTTTGACTATACAGCTCGGTGCTGCTGCCTGGAGAGGACAACTGTAATATAGTGCTTGTTCTTGTATATGAGGACAACGTTTAAGAAAAATGAGGGACCTGCAGCAATTCACAACATTTATGAGCTAGAGACGACAAGTTTTACTGTACAGAGCAGACTTCACTTCTCCTGACTTTGTCTAGGACCAGGATGGGGATTCTTAAAGAAGGCGCATCAAGAATGATGATCACAGTATGTATAGACATGTCAGTGCCTGGGTTCTCCTGGCTGTTCTCCATACAGTGCTCATGAAATTCGACAGTTGGAGATAACGGATCGCTCCTGCTTGAGCTGGAAAGGGTCGATACATAGACCTTCTGAAAGCATGACCAGCTGCTGATTGGCCTGGTGAGGAAACTCAGACATTCTGATTAAAGTTTTCTTGGCTTTCTTGCTATAAGGAATCATAACCATAAAGCTTGCTAGGGATTTAATACCTTGGTACAATTCTGTCCATGTTTTTATATTTGACATGAAGAGATCACTTCATGCAATCAGACAGTGTGACGTTGGAGAAGATGAAGAACTGGACCGAGACGGGAATAAGATGTGAAACGAATAATTCCTCATGTATCCTGTATCCCTGAACTGTTTCAGTGATGGTCTCAAATCTTAGCCGATATTCCTCTCCGGACCCTCCCTGCCTTACCCAGAGATAAGGGAGCATCTGGAAGGCTATCCCGAGGAGGATTGGAACACAGCCCAAATCTCCCAGTCACAGTATAAGATCAGTGTATGGTTTGTGTTTTCCTTAGCCCTTTCTCTGTGATCTTTGTACCCTAGCACAGGTCCGAGACATAGTCGAAGTCTTTAAAACAGTCCTGGTCTTTGCGTGACAGCGTCCTGGATTCACGAGGTGGAGTCAGAGTGGGCGCCTCCCTGGTGAACTCAGCGTCAAAGTTTCTGACATCCTCCTTCCCTTCTAATGGGGGCACGAAGGGGGGCACCACCTTCCTTTGCATCAGGGCCTCCCAGTCCACCTCCTAAACAGAGAGAGAGATGTGTATAAGTGTTATAATATAATCAAATATAACTGAAAAAATGATAACTAGTAAAAACAAACAAAATTACAAGGGTGAGTCAAAAATTATCTGCACTCTGGTTATAGTAGAACACCTGTTGGCTCAGCATGAAACATCTTTAATGAGGTAATACGAAAGCTTGTCCTGAGACTGTGACTGGTTCTGCAGGAACTAAACAGCTAAATTTATTACAAAACTGCACCTGAGACTATATTTTCATCCAAGGTTCATCACACCAATTATTGATTTTGTTTCATTGATTACTTTTCAACTACTTTTTTTATCGTTTTCTTTGGATGTATGGAAGAATTCAATGCCTTCGTGAAAGCAGTGATTTTAGACTCTGGGATGTTTTCTCACCCTAAAGAACGGCTGCTTCTTCACATCCTCTGCATCTTTTTCACTGGAGCCCAACCTCCTCTCAGGGTTCCTCCTTAGCAACTGTCAATCAGATAAAACCCAGTCAATCAGCAATGGATAACAAAGGTAATGATATTTCTCATATGTTAGTCGCTTGTTATGTGACACAATGAACTTCATAACTGATCTAATGTGATTTTATGAAACCTGTGCACTTTACATCATTACATCTCTATGCGGTTTGGTTATCACTCAACCTTTGCCACTTCATTAAAATTGGTCAACCTGTGATTCTGTCCATCCGTCTCTACCTGACAAGATGTCAAAGCCGATATTCGATAAGATCAGCCGACTACATCTATCACTGATTCATGCACTAAGTCACAACAGAATACAACAATTTGAAAGTCTGTTTGCTTCATTTAAAATTAAGTGGGCGGGGCTAATCATAAATACATAAACTTACATAAATGTACATAAACTACAACTTCAGAAATCATATGGAGAAGATTTTGAGCATAGCCTACTAAATCATTGGATAAATGGATTAGTTTTGTTCGAGAGAGAGAGTGAGAGAGAGAGAGAGAGAGAGAGAGTAGACAGATGAAGTGATGGATAGGAAGCTTACCCGTCTCATTAAACTAATGGCATCTGTGGAAAGGAATCGTGGGTAACGTACTTCATCATTGACAATACTGTCAAACACTTCCTCCTCATCATCACCTGGGAAAGGAGACTACACACACACATACAGTACACACACACACATTGTTTAACTCAATGTGTATAAATAATCCTTCTGGTTTAATCTGTACTATAACACATTGCACATTTCAGGTGGTGTGATGAAGCAGTTATTGTTGATTATTTTCCAATAATAGCACACGCTGAAGTCATTACGTTTTTGGTTCTTGGACAGTTACATTGTGGAATGTCCACAAAACAAGCTCATGTTCAAGTAAACTCACTATTACATAGTACTGGTACTGGAAACGTCTTTGTACAGCAATGTCTCCTTTACCACAGTAATGCATACTGTAGGATTACAAATTCATAAACTGTTAAAGCTTCTACCGTAATAGTATATAAACTGAAAGAGTTATGTACTGTACATTTGTTTTACATTTTAGAGGTAAAGTTGGTGACATTCTGAGAAGATCAAGTCTGGTAGCCCAGGTGTCAGAGACATTAACCTTTTGTCTTGATGTACTTCCTGACCGCTGGGTCCCAAAGTCAATGTGATTGCTAATCTCAAGGCCAGGCTGTGCCTTTGTCTCTATGATAATGTGAAGGTTTGGGTGATACTGTCAGGCTGATTAGATTAGATTAGCACTTATGCATTTGAAAGCCACTGTTATGCTGATGAGATCAGGGCTGGGGAACTTCCCTTATCAGGCTGACTCCTGTACTAGACTATGCTTTGTTTAGATTGTCTCCACCTCTTTGTATCCCTCCCTCTTGTAAAGTATAAACTCTACAGAGATGAGTTTTTGCCAAGAATTTAGGATTTTAGGATGACTACAGCGACGCTCGGCGAGTTCTCAATAAAGAGTAACTTCTGCTTGAATGATATCCCAACGTCTCCTGGTCTCTGATTCGATAAAAGAAGAAAAAAGTTCCCAATAATACAAACTTTTTGTTTCTTTGCTTTTAAATCATTTAAAAAATTTTCTGGTAGATCCACAATACCATACGAACATTGCTGTTACTATAGAAACAATTAACCTTTAACTCATGAATGGCATTGATCAATACCGTTGTTCTGCCAAATTATGCAACCGTGTCAAAAAATACTACCATTGCGTGAAGCGATATATTCTCAGTACCCTATTGAAAAGTGCTAAATGCTAAAGGGGCAAATGTGCTATAACAGTACGTGGATCATGTGAAACTCACAAAATGCTCATATTTTTTTCAGCATAGAAACAACCAGATTCTCATGGTGATAGTCATGCTTACTGTAGTTGGTTAAACGGAAATAAAATTTATTTCATCGTATTGCCTAAGTTGTGCTGAAGAAATAATATAAGACACTTGCCCATTCCTGAAACCTGCATACACAGAGCAGCCATAACATTATAACACAAATTATTATGCCCAGTAGTGTGTACAGTACAGTGGGTTCCACTTGCACCAGCGGGACAACTCTGACCCCTCAGGGCATGGCTCCACAAGACTGACTGGCACAAAGATTGGTGTATTTACAGTATAGTTAAAATGCGTCTCAGTAGCTGCACTGAGGATGAAGCATTAATAATAACACTACAGTTGCAAAGCAACAATGATCATGCCCAAGCACCTGCGCCATTGCCGCATCACAAGACCTGTTTTAGCATGTTAAGACCTCTAAAAAGCCCAGTACGCTGGAAAGATAGCATCACACTATGATGTCACTCAATATGATGTCACTCAGGAAGTTATTAGCCTACCTTAAATAAGTTTAAGGTATCACCTTGGCTCAACCATTTAAAATATCCAAAATCCCTTTGCAATTTTGCATCCTCGATGTCTTGAGATCATAACGGCCCAGTTTGGTGGTGATCGTATAAACCCTATAGGAGGAGTATATCAAAATCCATTGGGTGCATTTTTCAAAAAAATCCCCAAATAAATGACTTCCATTTGTGTAACCCCAAAGTTGTTCAGCTCAATGAGATCTCAATGTGTACTGGGTTTCCCATGTATATGTGCACGTGCATAGGAGCTATACATCAAAATCACATGCGGGTGCCCCGTCCCACTCCCAGGGCCCCGACGCTCAGGCGTCCTAAATGCCTCCTAAATTCCTATACGTTTAAAATGCGTCTCGGTAGCTGCAATGAGGATGAAGCATTTTTCATCTGATGACACAGCAAGGCTAAAGGTAATGCATTGAACACTATCCTCTCTTGTGTTTACCCTTAGGATGTTCAGTAGGTAATGATCTTAAACTTGATTTGGAGCACAGCCCGGCAGGCATTTAGAGATGGATTAAGGTGTTAGAACTTTAAGACAATAAAAGACACTCTGGGGTGATGCAGCCGTATTCACTGGGTGCAAGTAAGACTGCAGGAGGTCAACTCTTTTCAGCAGACATACACACACCTCTCCAACCATCATCTCGTAGATGAGCACACCGAGCCCCCACCAGTCCACCGCGCGAGTGTAGGACGTGTCAGTCAGAACCTCGGGGGCTAAAAACTCTGGAGTGCCACAGAATGTACTGGTCCTGTCCCCATACCCCATTCCTGCAGACAGAGAGAGACAAAGAGAGAGAGAGAGAGATTAAGTAAAAAGTGAGAGAAAAAAATTATCTACATATTTTATTAACACTGATATTAAATCTACATTATAATATATAATAAATTAAATTACGCAACAATTACGGTTTCCTTTCTCTTTTCTCGCTCCTGGTTTATTCTTGTTAGTCACGAGTGTACTCAGTGTCAGGGTGCTCTGGCACTTTGATGCGCCTTGCCGTTAGATAAGCAGATAGAATGTACTTAAAAAAACAGATAAGTGATGCATGTTGTTTTGTGAAGATCTTTTTATCACACAACGAAGCTTTCACACATTGGATTATACAGGAAGAGAGACAAGGTGTGGGACAAGCCTGACGACCTCCTTATCTCTCTGTCTGAGAAAATGAACTGCAAATAACAGTCATCTACTGGGGCGGTGTCATCTCCAGCTTTCTCATTTGACTTAATAAACGTTATTTTAGACAGCTTTATATATACTGTATATATATGTAGCAGGTGTATTTCAGATGATACACCTGTTTTTATCACTGGAATTAGAAAATACCAGCTGTTTGATTCTTGAATCTGATTGGTCAGAAGGTCACAATTTTCTAGCACGTTTCCATTAATACTTTATCGCTTCCATAGTAACAACTTAACCAGATGTGTAAAGATACTCTTATTTTTTCTATATGAGGAGACATTTATTAACATTAACACATAAGTGGTGGTGCGTCTGTGTGGCACACGTGACACAACTAGCTCATATTAATTATTTCAGAAATCTATTCATCTACAGTATACCAGTGGTGACCAGTGTATTCATTTTTTAAACTCACACACACATTCACACACTACGGACAATCTGGGAACGTCAGTTAGCCTAATCTGCATGTTTTTGGACTGGGAGGAAACCCACCAAGCCCGGGGAGAACAGAGGCGGGAATCGAACCCAGACCCTGGAGGTGCAAGGCGACCACTACGCCACTGTACTGCCTATAAAAATATGTGCTGCTCTATAATAAAGTAAATAAATAAACCATTTGGCATATTCCAACAATATAAAAGCACTTTGGGAAATGCTGTTATGGGGCAATAACCAACTTCAGGATGGTAACAGTAACTCTGCTACATCCACTCATCCCATTGTTAATTCTTGTCTTATAACAGCACAAAATGTGGATCTCTCTCTCTCTAACTCAATCCAAAAAACAAAGAAACACAATAGTTAGAGCAGCGTTTACTGTACACACCCTCTTTACAGAGGCCAAAGTCAGCGATCTTCACAAAGCCCTCAGTGTCCAGCAGCAAGTTATCCAGCTTCAGATCCCTATCAAGCAGATGATACAACATTATAGTTTTCTGACAGTATGTGTATGTGGGTGTGGCTGTCTGTGTGTGTGTGTGTGTGTGTGTCTGTTTCTGACACTCGGAGAAATGCTTATTACTTCTCACCTGTACACAATCTTATTGTCATGAAGAAACTGGAGGCCCAAAACCACACAAGCAGAGTAGAACCTAAAGGACACACACACACACACCCACACAAACAGAAAAGACAATCACAAAATATTAAAACATGAACAAGAATAAAATAAACATCATGATGTCTGAAGACTGGCAGTGACACAAAACAAACCCATCAGAGAGAGAGGGAGAGATTTTTTGGCAAATTCTTAACAAAAAAAATGACACACCGGTGAGGTCAGGAACATCGAAAGCCTAGGAAGATAACAAAAAACCACTGTGGTGGACGACAGAAGAATACTTTGCCTTGTAAATTACAATTTCTACACAACAGCAGTCCAGATGAATAGCACCCTTCAGGAAGTAGGCGGATCCGTGTCAAAGTCAACAACCAAAAGAAGACTTGACACATGAGTCAATACAGAAGCATCACCACAAAGCTCAAAAAAAAAAGAAAGACCAGATTATAGTTTACCAAAAACATGAAGAAGAAATCAGAATCCTATGGACAAAAGATCAGCTTCTAAGAGAAGGACAGGAAGAGAAGAGAAAGGAGACGCTTACATTTAGCAGACGCTCTTATCCAGAGCGACTTACATTTTTATCTCATTACACATCTGAGCAGTTGAGGGTTAAGGGTCTTGCTCAAGGGCCCAACAGTGGCAACTTGGTGGTTGTGGGGTTTGAACCTGGGATCTTCCGAACCGTAGTCCAATGCCTTAACCACTGAGCTACCCCTGACCCTTGCTTATGATGTGACGTGTGTATGACCGCCAGCAGAACTGGTTTCCACACTGGTTTCAGTGTTTTTTGTTTAATTATTTATTTTCTACATTCTAGACCAATACTGTAGATTTCAAAACACATATGGCTTTAGGCAATTAAGTAGCAACAACACCGATTAGATCTTATTTTAAGACAGGACGGTCAGCTGTTCTGGAACAGTTCTTGCAAGACCAGTATTGTCAAGTTTTTTGTTGGTCTTTTGGACCATCCCATCCACATGATGCAACCCTCCCATCCTATCCAGTCTTGGGACTGGCACTGCATCCAGTGGCTGGAGTTTGGGCATTGGGTTGGAATTAAATTCCGCATGTCAGGCAAGAAACCTACCACTGAGCCCCCAGTGTCCCCAAGAACAGTATTGTCAAGTGCATTTGCAAAATCCATGAAGCACCATGATAGAACTGGCTCTCATGAGGACCATCTTCGGGAAATCAAGACCAAAACTCACAGACACATCTCAATATCAACCATTTAAAATAGATTGTTGCTTAGTTGGGATGCCTTTAGCATTGTTTTACAGCATTGTAGAAAGAAATAAAAATAAGGAAAGACTATTTGTCCAAAGTCCAAACTTTGGACTGGTAGTGTATCTGCTCACTTTCAGCCAGATGCTTTAAAACCCATGAAACAGAGTTTCATGCTACAGACTGATGATCCCGTGACCGTTTTACAGCAAAGTCGTGAATTGTTCCATAATGGCCAAGTCTGTCACCTGTCCTTAATCGTATTGAGCTGAAGGAAAACCTGACAAGACAAAGCAAAGATCTAACAGAGGATCAGTCGGGGTGAAACTCATTGCCTGATGATGTTTATGGATGATTATGGATTTATTGTGGCATGGTGGTGTAGTGGTTAACACTGTTGCCTCACACCTCTATGGTGCGGGTTCGATTCCCACCTCTAGGTTTGTGTGCATGGAGTTTGCATGTTCTCCCTGTGCTTAGTGGGTTTCCTCTGGGAATCCCGGTTTCCTCCCACAGTCCACAAACATGTAGATTGGGCTGACGGGTATTCCCAAATTGCCCTTATTGTGTGAATGAGCGTGTGAGTTCTGACCACAGGTCGTGAAAATAAATACAATGGCCACCATAGGCCTCAACGGTCCCTGGTTGGACTACAGAGGTTCCTAGATGAATGGTCGATGGTTAAAAAGCAATAACTTTGAGAATGTCTTAACAGTTTTATATATAATTATACACACACTCACACGGAGCGCGGCTCGGAGAAGACGTCAGCGTGGATGTGCATCATGAGGTCTCCTCCAGCCGTGTACTCCATAACAAAACACACATGCTCCGGTGTCTGGAAGCACGCGAACAGGTTCACCAGGAACGGGTGGTGTGAACCGGTCACGATCTCAAAGATCCGCTTCTCACACAGCAGACTGAGAAAGAGAGAGAGAGAGAAAGACAGCAGTGTGGTTATTGGGTGTTGTTAAGTCAGAGCAGTGCATCATGGGTAAAGCGACAGGGTGAGCTCTACCTCTCCACCTCGTCTCGAGCGATAATGTCTCCCTTCTTCAGGGCTTTGATGGCGAACAGCTTCCTGGAGTTCTTGTGCTCGGAGAGTAAGACCTGAAACACACAAACACCACGCACGCACGATACAGATGCTTGTTTATGTGTGTGTGTGTGTGAATAAAGTGAAAGGCGTGTATGTATAATGTGTACCTTGCCAAAGTGCCCTCTTCCTAACACAGCAACGAGACGAAAATCCTGCAGACAGAGTCTTGACCTGCTTGACCCCCCCGCCCACACATCACATTTTCATGTCAGTTAGTCAATAATTATAAAAATACATTATTATTATTATTATTATTATTATTATTATTATTATTATACGCTTTTTGATTTCTTGAGTCCAGTTTGAGCCAAGTGTTTGACACACACACACACACACACACATGGATAAAGCACAGGAAGCACATATTGTGTGTGGGAGTGTGTGAGAAGAACATACTGTGTGTGTAGATCTGTGTGTGTGAGGTGTGAGTGTGTATGATGTGCTGCATGTTGGCCCGGTTCAGTGAACTCCATATGGTGAGACAGTGGGAGGAGCACCTGCGCTGGGAACTGTGGGAGCTGAGCCGGCCTGACCGCTCCGGAGCGACATCAGGGGTAGAGACGGCATCTGAGACCTGAGAGAGAGAGAGAGAGAGAGAGAGAGAGAGAGAACGATACATCATCAGCACCAGTGTGTTATTTTTCACTCCTCCACCTTACAGCTGATTATGAAAAACTGTTCCAGTACAGGTGTATTTAGAAGACCACAGAGAAAGAGACACACCCACATAAAAAGGAAGAGTTGACCACTATTGAAAGCAAAATTCTATTCACACTATACAGTACCGTGAAAAAGTATTTGCCCCTACCTGATTTTTATTATTCTTGTGTTGCATATTTGTCACACTTAAATGATCGAGATCGTTAGACAATTTTTTTTTATATTACACAAAGATAACCCAAGTAAATGCAAAATGCAGTTTTTAAATGATGATGTCATTTATTAAATGGAGAAAATAAGCTGTACAAACCTCCTGACCCCTATGTAAAAAAGTAATTGCCCCCTAAACCTAATAACTGGTTGGGTAATCAAGCGTTTGCGATGAGGAGGAATTTTGTCCCGCTCTTCTTTGCAGACTTGTTTTAATTCAGCCATATTGGAGGGTTTTTGAATATGAATATGATCCTGTTTATGGATCAAAGTCTGGACTTTGAGTAAGACACTATAAAATCTTTCTGGTGTGTTTTGGATCATTGACCTGCTGGAAAAACCCAAGTGCCCTTGAGCTTAAGGTCACAAGCTGTTGGCCAGACATTCTCCTTTAGGATGTTCTGGTAGAGCACAGAATTCATGTTTCCATCACTTATCACTCAAGCGTCACTTAAGCAAGTCATCCAGGTACTGAAGCTACAAAGCATCATGCTACCACCACCATGTTTGACTGTTGTTATGATGTTCTTTTTATAAAACACTATGTTTATTTCACACCAAATGTAACACATCCTGAGTATCTTCTAAAAAATAACGTATTTAAAAATGGCATTTTGTATTTACTCGTTATCTTTGTGTAGCATTAAATAATGTGTACATCTCTCTCGCTTTCAGTGTGTGTGTAACTCCTCCCTCTCTATCATTTCACCCTGCCCCCTTGTTACCGGTAATTAGGGTCCTGCAAAAAATATCAGCTTCATAATTAATCCTGTAATCTCAGAACCCCATTGACATCACCATCTGTTATCTCTCTCTCTCTGTTATACCGCACTCTCTCTCTCTCTCTCTCTCTCTCTCTCTCGGGACAGTGTGATCTTTGTAATTCTGGGTAAAGTGTCACTGATTGGCATCTAATCAAATTAAAGCTGTAGGAGGAACAGGATTCACTGAGTCCCCCTTCTCTCTCTCTCTCTCTCTCTCTCTCTCTCTCAGTACAGTCCCGCAGGCCCGGTGCACTGATATTACCTTACATCCCACTGGTTCAATAAAAGGGCATCAAGTCTCTTGATCTAAACACACACACACACACACACACACACACACTTTTCTCTTTCTGATATGCCTTTGTCTTCATTTTGACATTTTGTAATTTGGTTAGAGGAAGATAAATACTCTCTCTCTCTCTCTCTCTCTCTCTCTCGATATATACAGTATATATATATATATATATATATATATATATACACAGGGTGACACAAAAAAACAACACAAATCCAATCCAATCCAACTAGAAGTGAAAAAAGAAATAAATTTTATTTACGTTCCCCTGTGTGGAATATATATATACATATATATATATATATATATATATATATATATATATATATATATATATAGCAAATTAACCATATAACCAAGTCTGGCCCTAATGGCTTCCCATAACACCACCTCGATTAATCGTGATTAATCCCAGTCTATGACTGTGATTAACTAGATTATAATTTTTTATCCATCGACTGACAGCAATAATACTGTGTATATATATATATATATATATAAATTTTCCCAGGAACACGAAACACTCCAAAATCTTCTAAGAAGAGTGGAAGCTATTGTAGCTACTAAAGGGGGACCGACTCCATATTTAAGTATACTGTACGTATTTGGATACGATGTGATTGCAGGTTTATATATAGTGTGTGGGCATGTGTGTTTGAGTGAGAGAGTGTGTTTGAGTATGTATGTGTGTATGTGTGACCTCTCTCCTTTGGCTTTCAGATGATCGTGGAGGAGACGCACTCTCCACACCTGTCTTATCTTCAGGGATTACTCTGCAACACAAACACACTTCCAGTAAATGACCAACAACTCAGTGTGCGAGTAATAACAATGACGATGTGTGTGTGTGTGTGTGCGTGCGCTCTCACCCTGAGTGGTGGTGTGTGTGTGAGTTGTGTGAGTAGCTGTTGGTTGAGGTGCTGCTCGGGATGGCGTTCTTCAGCAGGCGCACCCAGGTGGCGATGTCCACGTTCATCTGCTTAGCTTTCTGCAGGGCTTTACCTGAAACCCCACAGAACATCTCACACTCATAACTCATCACACACTCACTATCACGCTCCTGAAGGAAAATAATCAGCCACTGCGTGGAGTGATGAAGCAGAAGTAACTACACACACACACACACACACACACACTCTGACTTCTCCATCACACATGCTCTCTCCACAGGTTGTAAAGTTCTCACCCTGCTGTTTGGAGAAGATCTTCTTCTGCCTCTGGAGTCGGGGGCCTCGCTCTATCACGGGGTTAAAGAATGTCACCTGCGCACACACACACACACACACACACACACACACACACACAGTAAATCAGTGTACATCCAAGTAAGTAGGAACTCTCATATGAATGATGTGTGTGTGTGTGTGTGTGTGTGTGTACCTCGGCTAGCAGTAAGCCCTGTGGTTCCAGCTCTAGGTGTATCCTGTGTCTCTCGTTGTCTAGAAAATCCTCTAGTTTGAGATACTTTAGTGCACAGAGAGAACGATAATCCCTCCAGTACACCGCAATCTCCATCTCCCTGGACTGGGGACACACACACACACACACACACACACACACACACACACATATACACACAATGACCTCCAATAGCAAAACAACATGGTCACGCAAAGTAGTCAACACACACACACACACACACACACACACACACACACACACACACACACACACACACACACACACACACCCTCTCCAGGTCGATAGTGAAGGTCTGGTCCCAGGCCTGATCCCCCACTGTTCTCCAGCTCGTCTGCCCCACCACAGTGTTCTCCAGCTTTAATACTGCACTCACCTCAGCTGAGAACACACACACACACACACACACACACACACACACACATCAGTACACATCTACATTAATATCGTTGTGAGATTATTAACATGAGACCTGAAATCAATCCCGGTCTATAATGTGTGTGTGTGTGTGTGTGCTGGTATGCAGGGTTGCCAGGTATCTATAAGAGTTCCACTCTAATTACTACGCCAGAAACTCAGTGAGTTCACTGTCTGACTCTTATTTCTACTATCTGAGCAGGAGGAAACATGTTTTTACGGGGTCTGTCTCTCTCTCACACAAACACACACACACACACATTTTTTATTTGTTTTGTTTTTTTCACAAACAGCAAACCTGGCAACCCAGGCATTGTGACTGAGGTATGAAGTTCATTCTGCTGAGACGGTAATGTGGCTTTGACTAATAAATAATGTGGTATCAGTGTTATTTTATTATAAATATACCAAACACACACACACACACACACACACACACTTACAGGACAGCTCTTCAGCCTTGCTGGGCATTTTGAGGCTCAGGCTGCTGAGTTTGAAGGATCGCCCGTCACCGGGGCTGAAATTGGGCAACACCGCCGCTGAGCTCCTGCTGCGACCCGGGACCACGTCCGGCAAACCTACACACCCCAATAAGTGCACCTGCAGAGTGCCTAACACACACACACACACACACACACATATATATATGTAAGGTAAGTGTGTATGAAAACCAAAAAAATCAAAAGAAAGAAGTAGTGTGACACACTCAGTAGACACAAAGACACTCAGTAGTGTGAGTGTGTGTGTGTACCTGTGAGTGGGGACGGTTTGCTGAGCGTGCTATACTGGTTGTGTACGTAGGGGGCGCTGTTGCGGCCGCTGAACGCCGAGGACGACGCCAGGATGAGTTCCTCCTTGATGATACACGCTTTGGGATGATCCTCGGGCAAATCACGCAGCCTCTGCTCCAGAGACTCCTTCAACAAATCCAGCCTCTGCGACGCCTCTGTCAGCCTGCCCTGAGCCTGAGGAGGTCGACATAGAGAGAGAGAGAGAGAGAGAGAGAGAGAGAGAGAAGGAATGAATGCAAGAGAAACCTAAGAAATCTAAAAAACCACCTGTAACAGATGATGACCTGCACATGTACCTAATACTAAGTTCCTAATATGTAATTACCCAACTGACAGCTTGAGCTCATGTGTGTGTGTGTGTGTGTGTGTTCTTACCTCTGTGATAGCCTTCTTGTCCTGAGCTTTTGCTGCTCCCAGCAGTCTCAGCATGTTCTTGGCTCCTTCGGCCATGGCATGCTCCACACGGTAATGATGCCACAACTCCTCGATTCTCAACTCCACACCACACAGGTCGGGCTTGCCTACAGAGAGAGAGAGAGAGAGAGAGAGAGAAAGCAGAAGTGTGTAATGTGTTCTGTCATTCCAGAACTATTTATAACACACGAAAAAGGGACTGGAACACACTGTGTTCATCAGATATTTTGGAAAGGAGAGCTGACGGGGGCACTGTGGAACATAGCCTGACCTCATACTGCCTTTAACCCTGTGTGTCTGAACGAGGTCGTATTTGTCCTGCAGGTGGCGCTGTGGATCTACCCAACCTGCACTTATTGAGTCTGCACCCCAGATATATTGTGTAGATATTTTTACCAGGGAGTGAGTAGAGGAAGCCCATTAAAGTCCATTAAAGCTTCAATTTAACTCTCGCTCTGTGTCTATGTGTGTGTGTGTGTGTGTGTGTGTGTGTCCATTCCTCTCTCCACTGTCTCTCTTCTATAGACTTATGTTTTTGTTATTTAATGTATTTGTGCTATACAGATTTAATCAAAAGTATAGAGTAAGAGATCTCCTCAGTAATTAATCGCTGGCGAATGTTACCATAACAACCCCAGGGTGTGTCGGGGTGGTGAGACTGGTACAGGAGTGTGAGGTAGGTACAGGAGTGTAGAGGAGGTGAGACAGGAGGTGAGACAGGTAGGGGAGTGAAAAAAAAGGTGAGACATGAGGTAAGACAGGAGGTGAGACAGGTACGGCAGTAAAGAAAAGGTGAGATAAGAGGTGAGACAGGAGGTGAGAATGTTAGGGGAGTGAAAAAGGGGTTGAGGGAGGTGTTGAGACAGGTGCAGGAGTTGACACAGGAGGTGAGACAGGTCCAGGAGGTGAGACAGGTACAGGAATGTAGAGGAGGTGTGAAAAGTATGGGAGTGTAGAGGAGGTGAGACAGGTATAGGAGAGCAGAGGTGGTGAGACAGAAGGTGAAACCGGTCCAGGAGGTGAGACAGTTATGGGAGTGAAGAAGAGGTAAGACAAGACATGAGACAGGAGGTGAGACAGGTCCAGCAGGTGAAACAGGAATGTCGAGGTTGTGAGACCGGTCCAGGAGCTGAGAACGGTCCACGGGGGGAGACACAAGGTGAGACAGGTCCAGGAGGTGAGACAGGTTCGGGAGGTGAGACAGGTCCAGGAGGTGAGGGGGGTACTGTATCTACCCTGCGTGTCGGCCGTGTGCTCCGTGGCCTGCTTGGCTTTGTGGATCTGCATGCGGATGATGTCGATCTTGGTCTTGCTGTCCTGCAGCATCTGCTGTGTGGCCTGCAGCAGCTTTTTGTCCTATCAGAGACACCGTACAGAGAACAGGTCACACTCCTGCACTGATACACCTGTCTCACATCATCACCTCCTCATCACGTCACACAAGAGGTTAAGCATTAGTGTGTGTCAGAGCAGCAATACCAGTTTAGTTCTGTGGCTTTTAACACACACACACACACACACACACACACACACACACACACACACCCACGCACACACACATACACACACACACACACACACTCCCTACACACAGCATTTCAGCAGAAACACGACACCTGTGTGGAGTCAGCAGTGCGCAGGAACACTGACCAACAGATTAGCATGCTGGTACACAGGATGCCTGGACTTATGATTGGACATAAGAAGATGTGGAATGGTGTGGTGCTGTGGTTTTGGGAACGAGGGAGAAAGGGAGAGTGAGAGAGCAGGACGCAGAACCAGATCACATCTGCTCTACTGGCACAGTTACACTTGGTTCCATCAGAGTCACCACAACACACCATGTAAGGATGTGCCAGATCTGTGTGCAGCGGCTTTCAAAAAGTCATGAAAATAAGCACACAGATTTGGAATCTTCTAAGGATTATAATTTTTTATGTGCCCTCTGTCTTTGTGACATCATAGTGTGATAAAATTTTTTCCAAGGGCTATTTCGAGGATTTAACACACTCAAAAAGCACACAGGTGGTGCGGTTGTCCGCCCGGGCGGCGATGGTCCAGGTGCTTGGACCCGATCATCATTGCGTCCAACTATATTTAGTATTGTTTTCCTGGGTGATCAATTATATCACAAACCAAAAATATCGACAGAAAAGTTAGCTAACGTTGAACTGGTAGCACATCGAGTGGTGAAAACATGGACACAGCTTCACAGCACACTTTACGTTTTTTGCTAGACCTGATGTTCTGCTGTTATCTGAAAGCAGACAACTCCACCTTATAGTTAGCGGCTTCTTCCGCCTTTAAGTATTTAACTTTTGGGTCAAAGCTTGGCGAAGGAACTGTGAAGAGCACCTTGGCTGATTTCTGTGTGTGTCCGACTGAGGTATACATTTAGGAGTAGCTCGATTATGTTCAGGAGTAGCTCGACATTATCAGAAACTCTCCAAAGTGAAGCGGAAATAATGGGACTATTAGATGGAGTTTATGATGGTATACACTGTGTCTGTGTGTGAGTGATACCTTAGTGGCTCCATTGGCATAGATGGGGATCATGTTCTCTGCTCCCTGTTTGACCTTTAGCTCAATGTTGAGCTGCCGCTCCAGGGCCATGATGCGCTCCTGATTGGCTGACGATCGTCCCGTCGTCCCCGGATACAGGAGATCGTCTGGGGGTCAAACGCACCGTATGAGTCTTTGGCAGAGAGCTTATTTGCATACTGTACTGTGTACGTGCAAATCACATCCTCACCCTTGCCGTCATCATGCCCCTTTACCATGATGTGTGCATCAAGTTCTTGCAGCTGTGTGTGTAGTGCATCCAGTCTGCGTTTGGAGGAGCGTAACTGGTTCTCCACCTGGTGTGCGTTGCGTTTGTCGGTAATGGCGCGCCGTAGGTTCTCTGCTCCCTCTTTGATCTTCAGCTCTTTGCGGATCTCCCTGCGGATTTTCTCACGCTGCTCCTCTAGACGCTGCTGAACGCCCGAGTCGGAGAAATCCGAGTTCGGGTCCAAACCCAGCTGCTCTAGGACCGAACTGCTTTGGTCTACCTGAAAGTGAAAGAGAGAGAAGATCAATGGGGAAACTGTATAGATCACACATCCAATGGGTGGATAGACACACAGACAGACACACAAACAGAAAGATGGACAGACAAAGAAACTGACATGCAATTAAATAATCAGAGATTGTGACACAGAACAAGACAATATCAGGGAAAGAGATATTGATATTGGATGTTTCCTTAAGGAAGGGTTGGCTGGAAAATGAGCTTTAGTTGGCCAGGGAGTTGAGGTAGAGTGAGGCCTACAGTTGGCGATAAAGCAATCTACTGGATTCCAACCGCCGTTAAACAACAATGAAAGAATAAGAAGGTAAACTGACTAGACAGGCAGTAGAACTAACAGAGATGGGCAGACGGGTGGCAGACGGGTGGCAGACAGGTGGAGTGTGAAGATTAAGTTCTTAAGTTCATCTTCCTTGTGAGGCAGAAACTGCTCATCCAAATAGCTTCTTTAGTTTCTCTTCAGTCCAGTTGACATGACTTGACTCCCAGGTCACTGCCAGGTTACGGTACAGCTGATGCAGGGTTGGTTATGAAACATGACCAAACCATCTACATAATAAGGATCACTCAGCGGAAAACTTCATGCGGACTTCAGGAGGACAAACCGGAACCCAACTAGTGGTGTCAATTAAAGTGAAACAGCAAGAAAGGAATAAGTGGTAGTGATGTAACGTGTCATTGCTGCGGCTGATGGGTCGTGTAGTAGTTCTGCGCCCTTTCAGAAATACATTTTCAGAACTAACATGCAGTCTAAGAAACTATTATTTTGTACAATGAAAATCGAATTGTCAATTCGCGTTAACTCAGCTGCCTGCACACATTGATTAGCCTAGCTCCTCCCTATCGATTATCGATTACTTTTGGGTATCAATCATTTCTTCTGTCCATCAGTAAGAAGAAAAAAAAAAGAAGCATCCGGTAGTTGCTAGAGGTCGAAACACTGTGTTGGTTCAGGTGAAACAAAGCATTAAACGTCCAGTATAGCATACAGTATACCCGCAGCAGTAAAGCGCTGAGTCAGCACTAACTGGAGAAGTTAACATTGATTTTAGACTCTTCAGGCTACGGAGAGAAAACAAACACACAGCCTAAGTGCATTACAGCACAATATGTGTTACTGTAAATGTACGTGGGGTGGGGAGTGTGTGTGTGTGTGTGGGGGGGGGGGCATGTAGAGTAAGAGGACCACTGACCCACATAAGAAAACAAAAATGGTCCATTTTGTTGAAAGTTAAACTGAGGTTTTATGTGCAGCTATCTGCCCCGCCCTAAAGGTATAACTAGGTGTTGATTAATGTTCGATCATTAACAGCAGCTCTGACACTAGTGCAGATTTAAATTAAAGCACCGACTCCAATCCCTTATATTTTCTATAGTAAGAGCTCATGCTCTCATGCTGAATTGAACGGAAGAAAATGTTCACCATGGCGAAGCTTTTTTAAAGGAAACATTTCTGTAACTTTATGGAAGGAGTCTCCAGTGTAAGTTCTTTACATGACATGGAAAAGACCTTCTGGTTTCTCACTAAGGTGACGAGAATAAAGAATACTGGTCCATTAACCATCCCAGGTGGTGTCGTACAGTAGTGTGCGTAATCAGGGTCGTAAATATCTGGGCAATGAGAAAGTTATTGCAGTGTTTGCCAGTCTACTACTAAATATTAAGAATTGAAAGTAAAAAAAAAATATGTAAATAAGATGAAAGTACAGACTTTCCACTTTATTCCTTGGGGATCTACATCGAAATCGAGTGGATCGTTTCGATGCTGGTGAAGGGAAAATGGCTTTGTGACAGATGTACGTGTCAAAGCCAACACTCGAGAAGAATTCACAAGAGTCGATACAAAGGGTTCACCACAATGTAAACTGATGCTAAACCTCAAAAACAGGAAGACTAGGTTTAAGTTCTAGAACAACATCTGATGAACAGACAAGACAAATGAAAGGGCAGATCATGATCTGTACAACCTCGCCTTGCAGCATAGGGGTGGGTATGACTCTGAACTCTGAAGTGTATAGAGTCTTTTTCTATTATGCCAGGGTGGCTTAGTGGTTCTCACGGTCTCAGTTCGATTCCCACCTCGAGGTCTGTTCTCATGTTCTTCCTGTGCTTGGTGGGTTTCCAAAGACCAAAGACATGCAGATTAGGATAACTAGTTTTCCTGAACTGCTCATAAAGCAAGGACAATGACCTCAAGTTCAAAATCAACCCAAGACTACTTTTAGTCATGCAGTATATAATAATATTATGGATGGATGGATGGATGGCTGGATGGCTGGATGGATGGCTGGATGGCTGGATGGATGGCTGGATGGATGGATGGATGGATGGATACTTTACTGACCCTGGAGGAAATTCGATCGTTATTATTAAAGAAACTATATAAAGAGCTTCTATCATATAATCCGCTATAATTCCTACTTGCCCAATATGGGCAATATCTGCACTTTCAGCTCATATTTTTGGGTAAAGTGGAGGTTTAAATGCTAAGCTTTCCAGACATCCCCATCCCGTTCACCCTTCATCATCCATTCTACATCGTTCTTGCGGATCATGGTATCATTTATGCCAGTGGGTGCTGCTTCCCCTTGGGACGCTTATCTGGGCATCAGGTTAAGCACCTTGATCTGTAAGAATTACTGCAGACTTATCACATATAGGTTCAGTAATCTAATAGTACATACTGTAAGCTGTGTTGATGTGGGTTTAAATCTCAACCGTGTGTCCGGTGGACCGAGTCCACTCACAAACACAGGGTCAGATTTCTGCATCCTGCAACAACAGTAAGCGCTTTGACTCAGATCGATGCTAACATGATGACTGAAGCATTAAATCCAATCATAATCAGAAACTGTTCCAACACCTGTTGATCGGTGGATCTGATATGGATGAATATGGAGATCACACACACACACACACACACACACAGAGAGAAAAGCCCACACTACAGTGCTCAACAGGACAGCATTTGGTTTGTCCTTGAACGTCATTAGAGACTCACAGACTCAGCGCAGAGCTGATTACACAGCAGCAGAAGCTGATTCAGTTCACCAGGGACACGTGCACAGCGCTTCCCAACCACTCAGACACACACACACACACACACAAGCGTTCATTTATGGGTGCATTTACAAAACCAGCCCTCTGTGTAGAAACACCCATATCCGGGAGTGGAAACGTCCCATTTGTGCAGGAAATCCAGACACACTTGTAAAAATCTGCTTTCTGGACCAGAATAAAAAGCTTCCAGAGGCACACATATGAAGCTTGATATTGACACTCGTGATCAGGGACTGCTTGTGTGACAGAGTCAAAGGTCACTCCTGAGCTGCAACGGGGCGAGTCATCCTCAGGTTCAGTACATGAATAGTAACATGTTCTGGGTTGCTTTCAGAAGAATTGTTCAGTACCAGAGGGTCCTGTTCCATAAATAGGGGCGCTGGTGGCTCTCATTAAACTTTTCATTCATTCATTCATCTTCTATACCGCTTTATCCTGTATTTAGGGTCGCGGGGACCTGGAGCCTATCCCAGGAGACTCAGGGTACACCCTGGACAGCGTGCCAATCCATCGCAGAGCACACACACACACACTCATTCACACACTATGGTCAATTTAGGAACGCCAATTAGCCTAACCTGCATGTCTTTGGACTGTGGGAGGAAACCGGAGTACCCGGAGGAAACCCACCAAGCACGGGGAGAACATGCAAACTCCATGCACACAGAGACGGGAATCGAGCCTGGCCGGGGAATCGAACCCAGACCCTGGAGGTGCAAGGCGACAGTGCTAACCACTACACCACCGCGTAGGATACAAACAGCTTATTGACAAATAAGATAACAAACTTAGTCATATTGGGATGATAATGATATGAAAATGCTTAATCATGTCCTTAAGTGCTGAGTGTGTGTGTGTGTGTGTGTGTGTGTGGTTGAAGGGAAGCTAACAAGCCACAGAAGACCTGAGTGATCTGGATGTTCTGAGGAAGTCCTACAGGGAATCGCTGCTTCTACTAAAGACTAACCGCTTTGTTTCTGATGTGAAAACACGCGACATGGGACAGGATTTCAGCTTCAGCTCATATCGAGGGTTCAGTCACCACTGATGAAGACGCAGAAGCACAAAAGCGGTTCTTTATTGCCTGCTGAGTTATTTAGGTAAGCTGTTCCTTTAAATGTGACTTCCTGTTTAGTAGAGTGTAAGTGCAGAGCAGATGACACAGCACGGTATGAACTGCTAAACTTAGAACATAACTGTTGAAACTGAGACACACACACACACACACACACACATTGAGTGGAAAGCCCGGACAGGTAATCTGTCTCTCTGCACTTCGGGTTACTGCTTACATTGGCACACTTGTACACATTTGTGTTCGAGTTTTCAGCCAGAGACACGTAAAAAAATATAATAATAATAATAATAATAATAATAATATACACTCACAGTTAAATCTTATCCGGTAACTCACTAAAAAGCCATTTCTTCTCACGCTAGTCAGTGACCCGTTTTCTTGATTTTACACCGCTTCCTTGCTTGGCAACCACCAAAATGATGTAAACTGACAGGAAGTGGATGCTTCTTAAAAAACAAGTGCTTCTGTTTGCTTTTTTCTCCAAAAAGTGCTTGGGGAAAAGTGTAAAGCTGCAGCAAATGTTTGCACAGTGGTGTAGTGGTTAGCACTGTCGCCTTGCACCTCCAGGGTCAAGGGTTAGATTCCCACTTCGGGGTCTGTGTGCATGGAGTTTGCATGTTCTCCCCGTGCTTGGTGGGTTTCCTCCGGGTACTCCGGTTTCCTCCCACAGTCCAAAGACATGCAGGTTAAACTAACAGGTGTTCCTAAATTGCCCCATAGTGTGTGTGAGTGTGTGTACCCCACCTATAGTCCTAAGTCTCCCGTGATAGGCCTCAGGTCCCCCGAGACTTGGTATACAAGATCAAGCGGTATAGGAGATAAGATGTCAAGACGGAAACATCATCAAGACAGAATTCATCCAGTCTAATTGGTAAGAGCTTGGTGATGTCAGGGGGTCACCAGCTTGATGCGGTTTATGTAAGGTGCTTCTACAGTAAATGGTGCCGAGTTTTTAAGGGAAGCATCTAAAACGCATAAAAGAATGAGTCATGTTACTATATGCAAAGGTTAAAAATCAGGGCAAAGTAAAGAACGTTAAAATCTTCTAAGCAAAAAAATGCCAAGACACATCAAAATGTTCATCTCAAACTGCACATGCTGCCAGCTTCAGAAACATCTGCTGGTTGAAATGTTCAAGAAAAGAGAAACAATTAACAATTAATATTTTGTATTTCAAAAATGATGCATGTGATGTGTTCAGTGGCAGATCATTTCTGTTTTAACTTAAGACATTTTAATCTTCGCACCTTTGTTTTTCGCTTCCAGTTTTCCTTAAAGCTGCTTTAAACATAAAACACACACTTGTGAAAGGGTCGGGTTTTGTCCCTGTCTATACACATACAGTAATGGCAACTATTAACTGTTCCTCAGTGGACGTTTCCTAACAGATTTTAGGATGAAGACAGTTATAGACATGAAGAATGATTTATCTCACTTACAGTACAGTAGTTTAACTTTAACTCTCACGTGACAGGAGTAGGATCTTATCTCACCACATGAACCATTACGCAATGCCTATAGTATAAATGTCTATAGTTTTTTTATTTTTATTTACAGTGGTGTGAAAAACTATTTGCCCCCCCTCCTGATTTCTTATTCTTTTGCATGCTTGTCACACAAAATGTTTCTGATCATCAAACACATTTAACTATTAGTCAAAGATAAAACAAGTAAACACAAAATGCAGTTTTTAAATGAGGGGTTTTATTATTTAGGGAGAAAAAAGTCCAAACCTACATGGCCCTGTGTGAAAAAGTAATTGCCCCCTGAACCTAATAACTGGTTGGGCCACCCTTAGCAGCAATAACTGCAATCAAGCGTTTGCGATAACTTGCAATGAGTCTTTTATAGCGCTCTGGAGGAATTTTGGCCCACTCATCTTTGCAGAATTGTTGTAATTCAGCTTTATTTGAGGGTTTTCTAGCATGAACCGCCTTTTTAAGGTCATGCCACAACATCTCAATAGGATTCAGGTCAGGACTTTGACTAGGCCACTCCAAAGTCTTCATTTTGTTTTTCTTCAGCCATTCAGAGGTGGATTTGCTGGTATGTTTTGGGTCATTGTCCTGCTGCAGCACCCAAGATCGCTTCAGCTTGAGTTGACAAACAGATGGCCGGACATTCTCCTTCAGGATTTTTTGGTAGACAGTAGAATTCATGGTTCCATCTATCACAGCAAGCCTTCCAGGTCCTGAAGCAGCAAAACAACCCCAGACCATCACACTACCACCACCATATTTTACTGTTGGTATGATGTTCTTTTTCTGAAATGCGGTGTTACTTTTACGCCAGATGTAACGGGACACAAACCTTCCAAAAAGTTCAACTTTTGTCTCGTCGGTCCACAAGGTATTTTCCCAAAAGTCTTGGCAATCATTGAGATGTTTTTTAGCAAAATTGAGACGAGCCTTCATGATCTTTTTGCTTAAAAGTGGTTTGCGCCTGGAAATCTGCCATGCAGGCCGTTTTTGCCCAGTCTCTTTCTTATGGTGGAGTCGTGAACACTGACCTTAATTGAGGCAAGTGAGGCCTGCAGTTCTTTAGATGTTGTCCTGGGGTCTTTTGTGGCCCCTCGGATGAGTTGTCTCTGCGCTCTTGGGGTAATTTTGGTCGGCCGGCCACTCCTGGGAAGGTTCACCACTGTTCCATGTTTTTGCCATTTGTGGATAATGGCTCTCACTGTGGTTCGCTGGAGTCCCAAAGCTTTAGAAATGGCTTTATAACCTTTACCAGACTGATAGATCTCAATTACTTTTGTTCTCATTTGTTCCTGAATTTCTTTGGATCTTGGCATGATGTCTAGCTTTTGAGGTGCTTTTGGTCTACTTCTCTGTGTCAGGTAGCTCCTATTTAAGTCATTTCTTGATTGAAACAGGTGTGGCAGTAATCAGGCCTGGGGGTGACTACAGAAATTGAACTCAGGTGTGATAAACCACAGTTAAGTTATTTTTTAACAAGGGGGGCAATCACTTTTTCACACAGGGCCATGTAGATTTGGAGTTTTTTTTCTCCCATAATAACGTAAACCTTCATTTAAAAACTGCATTTTGTGTTCAATTATGTTATCTTTGACTAATAGTTAACGGTTTTTGATGAGCAGAAACATTTAAGTGTGACAAACATGCAAAAGAATAAGAAATCAGGAAGGGGGCAAATAGTTTTTCACACCACTGTAAGTGTTTGCAGGAAAGTGGTATAATGCGAAAAGGTTTAATCCATTGTGTGGAGAATTGTGTTGTTCACGATGACATAAAATCATCAGATGTGTGTTCTTGCTGAAAGTGCTTCTGTGACTGTGGGTTTTGGCAGGCAGCTGCTCTCTCCTCAGTACTACGGACCATCCAGACCGACTCTCACACACGCTGCGACCCACAGTTAGTGTCATTAACCACTAGAACATAAGACGTATTTCGGCTGGATTCAAAGTTTTGCAACATACACTGGTTAATTCGAAAGCAGATGGAATTATTATGAATGCATGTAATGCACGTGTTTGCCCATTCCTTACTGCTTTTAGGTTAGCACTGCAAAGGCAAATCTTTCTGAAATGTATAACTGGAAAGGTTTCGTATAAACATATCCAGGGTTTGCTAAACCCTGCCATTGCTAAAAATGATCGATTTTTCTGTACAGTATAGCTAAACCTGCCAGTGCTGTTACGCTGTATATTAGCACTCGTGGAAATGCCGCTTGTCCAATCAGACTACTCGGTCAAACCAGAAGTGTGTCCAGGGTTTTCAGCCATCTTTAGGACAGAGGAGATTCTAAGTTGTGGTTTCTCGATTATACAGACAACCTTATAACAATGTTTTTGCCTAATAGAGGATAAAATATAAGGTGAAAAGAGGATGCAGGAAAAAAAAAATCATCTTCTTGTTGATAACTGTAACTCTGCTTCATCACACTGAATGTGTTGATTATTTTCCTGTAACTGCATGACAGTCAAGTGACTGCACAGTAAAAATGCCAGCCTGCTGTTTTTCTGTCTGCTTTACCGGAAGTTAAATCACATGGCTTCTGCTCTGATCCAGGTCAAAGTGTCAAGCTGCAGCATATTTGCACAAGACAGATGAAGACGCCCACGGAGGCTGAACGAGGAAGAGCCGTGAAACCCGCGTAGCTCCGCCAGACCACTTCAACCCCACTAATACACACCTGACTCTGAACTCAGCATCGTGAAAGCACGGTGTATGCATTGTGATCATTTGAGTGAAAATGGCACAACAATCATTGAATAAGAATAGGAAAAGGCAGTGAGGTAGTGCTGAACATATAGAGTTGATGAATAATGCCAAACGTATTGATGATGATGATGATATCAGGAGTGTATCCTCATATCACCAGCCTTGCAGTGAAGATTAGCGCTAATAAATAAATAAAAAAAGATTTAAAGAAACATCAGCAAGTCCTTACCACAGTCTCGTTTTCTGCGGTGTCGGAGAGGAAGGAGGTGTCTCCTGCGTGCTCCTCCAAGCTCTCGCTCAGTGCTCCTGCTCCTTCACTGGCCATCACCTCCTCCTCCTCCTCCTCCTCCTGCTCCTTACCTTTTAATCAACTCGTACCCTCCCGGACTGACACTCGCCTCTGTCCTCCTCCGCTTAACAAAGCCTCCGTCTCACGCACTTTGACTTTCTTTTTCTTTCTTTCCGTCTATCGTCTGAATCTACGCTCACTTCCGCCACACGCTCTCACAAGAGAAAGACAGACACATGAAGTAGTGGTAGAGCGAGAGAGAGAGAGAGAGAGAGAGAGAGAGAGGTAGACTTGTTTCTCCGCCCCGGTTTCCTGCTCATATGCGAACAGGAGGAAGGTCTTTGCCAGTTTGCACATCTGCCTGACCACACACTCACCACACACACACACACACACACACACACACACGTTGGCAAGTGCAAGGACTCTTCAGAAGCCAGAGCTCTTTCTAATCACATCACTTCCTGTTGGCCTGTTGGCAACTTGAGCAATGGAAGAATGATAACGACTTCATCCATGTGCATTTGGTTTTATTTGATTCATTTCCTTTGATCTAACTCTTTTCCTTGTCTAATAACTCAGGTTAAAGTCTATGGATGGACGTGCTGTACACGTACTCAGTGGAAACGTGCACTGAGTGAAAGGTGAAGTCGAGTTGACGCTTTAAGGACTGCAGGTTGAGTTGTGGTTATATATAGCTACAGACAGACAGACAAGATGATAAAACAACACCTCTCTCTCTCTCTCTCTCTATCGCTCTTTCATGTTTCTGTATGTGATCAAAAGACACTGCTGACACCAAGGATAGCACTAACAATCACCCCTGTGGTTTTTTTCTCTGTTTAGTTTTGCTTTCTTCTGTGCCCCGATCACTCGCTCACTCTCTTTCTGTTGTGTTCCGTCATTCAACATCTTCCTTCTTCTCTACGTTGTTTTATTCTCTTCCTGCGTTGCTACAGGTCGGTGGTGAGTAGACATGCTGCGGGTTTAAAATAAACACCATCTTACAAATACATTTGTAAATACAATAACTACTACTACTACTTCAAGAATGATTTCATCAGACGGACAACCCATGTTAGATGTTTTGGAGATAAAGTCAGAGAGGCCAGATTGAGGTGGTTTGGACATGTTCAGAGGAGAGATGGTGAATATATCGGTAGAAGGATGCTGAGGTTGGAACTGCCAGGCAGGAGGTCTAGAGGAAGACCAAAGAGGAGATTTATGGATGCAGTGAGAGAGGACATGAAGTTAGTTGGTATGAGAGAAGAGGATGCAGAGGATAGGGTTAGATGGAGGCAGATGATTCGCTGTGGCGACCCCTGAAAGGGATCAGCCGAAAGACAAAGAAGAAGAAGAAGACTGCTACTACTTCTAATAGTAAGTAACTGTCTTCTCACGGATCAAAATGAACCAGGCTTTGGGGTCAAGTGTTCTTGGAAACCATCCTACTGTAATATTAAAACACGCTCGCTGTTACCACTGTCCAGTAATATTCACCCGCCTTAGCGCTTATCCTGTACAGGGGTGCGTTAGGCCTGGAGCCTATTCCAGGGAACTCGGGGCACAAGGTGGGGTACATACAGTATGTGATACCAAAAAAGCACCTAATACATGAGTATATTTATCCATTCATTCATTCATTCATTTTCTATACCGCTTAATCCTGTGTTCAGGGTCGCGGGGGACCTGGAGCCTATCCCAGGAGACTTCGGGCACTAGGCGGGGTACAACCTGGACAGGGTGCCAATCCATCGCAGGGCACACACATACACACACACACACACACACTCATTCACACACTACAGTCAATTTAGGAACGCCAATTAGCCTAACCTGCATGTCTTTGGACTGTGGGAGGAAACCGGAGTACCCGGAGGAAACCCACCAAGCACGGGGAGAACATGCAAACTCCATGGAGTATATTTAATAAGAATTAAAATGTAAAGCTCGCCCCCCCGAGCTGCCATTAAACCTTCTGCCTCGACCTCTCAGCTACTAATTCGATCATTATGTGCCTTCGCAGCGAGCGCTACCTGAGAAACTAATCCTGAGCATATGAATAATTCTGAGTAATTATTATCCTTTTATATCACAGCTTCCGAGTGATTAATCTGCAGAAATCTGATAAGCTCATCTAGGCCGTATTTAACGAGAGATGAATATCACACTGTTGGAGAGAAGAAGAAGAAGAAGAAGGTGACAGTGTTTTCCTCACTGCGCTGCGAGAGCAGGGACATGAAGTGCGCTTCCTCACGTCACCTTTACACGCTTCACATTCGAGTGCAGCAGGTTTGGATTACAAGAGTCTATGGACGTGGCGCTGCATTCTGAAACCGCACACACTTTGTACATTTGTACATGCAGATGACCACTCACTCTACGCTCTTGTACTACCTGGAGTATGTTGCTGTCACAGCACAGAGCAGCTCACTTAACACGAACAATGTCATGCACACACACAGAATGCTAGACAGAAATGAAGTCACGTTTGAATCTAATCCTGTTCGGCAGCCAGCGTAGAAGAAGCAGCTTGCATGAAAAGAGAGCAAGTTGTGGGCAAGCGTTGTTGTTCTTTAGAGTGGGCGCCACCATGGAATCTGATCCAAGTACAAATTTGGCACACGTTTTTACACTGGATGCCCTTCCTGACACAACCCTCTTGGACCCGGTACTGCATCCATTGGCTGGGGTTTGGACATTGGGTTGGAATCGAACCCGGGCCTTCTTCTGCATGGCAAGTGAGAAAACTTGAGCCACTGAGCCACCAATGCCCAAGTTGGACACTTTTGGGCACCAAGAAAGAAGAACGATCTGTAATGGCTTCGGTACTCAGGCTGCACCCTCCTGCCTACAACCGCATCACTGCCGTGCTGATATTTATCACAACAGCACTCGCTCTCATTTGATATTGCTTAATTATATAACTATACAACACACTGATTTGACTTTCCCCCCCAAGCCAGAATTGACAGGAGTGAAAACTTTTGAAAAATAACATTTGCCGAGAGATTAAAATGCTGTGCCAGTGGAGCAGTGAAGCAGAGGAGCAGAGCTCCAGCTTTAGCACAGAGATTGCCTTAGGATTATCACTGAGTTTTCAGAAAGAGACAGGATGAGCGTAGGGATAAACAGAGAGAGAGAGAGAGAGATGGAGAATAAAGGAGAAAGGGAAAAGGGGACACGCTTGTATCGTCACTATGACTGAAAGCTTTAAAATAACAATTTTAAAATTGTCTTACAGTAATAAATTAATAATACATTCTTAGCTTGACGTCTGCGACCATCACTGATCTTCATACAATACGAGGGCCGTTCAAGTCAAACCGGAACTTGTGATGAAATCAGAGGTGCTTGATATTTATTTATAAGACTTCAAGGCTCTTAACTGCAGTGACACATTTGAATGGTGCGAAGGTCTTAAAGAAGGCCGTACGTCCCTGAATGACAATCCCAGCCAAGGTGACTCGGAGCCCCACGGAACGTCTGATCTTTGAAAATCATGTCGCCAACTTGCAGTAGAAAGGACGCATCTGTCTGTGTGAACTGTACACACAATCATTCACTAATGCCACTTGCACGTTATAGGGACTTGGCTGGGAATTATTGCCACACCCCCCCGTACAGTCCTGACCTCGCTTTAAGCTGTTTCCCCATGTTAAAGGAGTTCCTGGGAGGCCAGTGTTTCAGACGTGGCTCAAACGGGCAGTCCACTAGTGAGACAATGGGATAAGTGCGTTTGTGTAGCAGGTGACTATATAGATAGAAATAAAGGGAGCTTTTACTCTCAGTATTTTACAAGTTAATATTTGCTGGGGAAAGAATAAAACCTAGATACAGCAACGTTCTCAATGATTGATAATGTAGCTTTACACATCACAAGCTAACATGGAATTGCGTCTATATTCTATTCATTCTGCATTGTTTGGGAATGAGATAACATTACTACACTTTAGGTAACGGTTTCTATTCTAATGAGACCTCGGCTGAACCCAGCTGATTTTAATGGACATCCAAAGCAGATTAAAAATGACTCTGAATGCCTGAATGATGAGAGCAGCTCCGGTGGAGGAGACGATGATTATCCACAGTTCTAGCGGCTCAAGTGTGTGCGTCTGCATGTGTGTATGTGTGCGCAGTCATCAGCGTTTATTTTTCATTTTGATAGAGCTATGCCCATCAGCATGCGGGCACATTAACATGCAGAAGTGCCAGCACGTAGCTTGTATTATCACACATGCACACACACATATCGAATTGGAGAGGCCCTGAAGTGCTTCCCGGGTTCTTGGAGCAGAACAAGGATTGAGTCACGGCGCGGAAAAAAAACGTCTTTTCAGCACAAGCAGGAAAAAAGGGAAAGTCTTGATCAAAGAGCGAGGCTGTGAAGCAGAAAAACACGTTTACTGTAGAACAGACTCACTAATCACACACTACTGCACAAACTTCTCTGTTTAACAATCTGTAACCGCAGCCTGGCACACGATGAGAGCTTCAATCAAATCTAATAGAGGAACCGGCATAAATATCTGTCCATAACAAACACTACAAGCTGTTGGCATGGCCATGTCCACCTCCACTGCTCGGGTTGTTCTGATCTCCTGGGATGTTCATCCTGTCTGTGGAGTTTACATAGTAAATGAAAAAAACAAGAAATCTCCAGTGAGGAGCAGGTAAGCACTCTTTACAGCTGTGATGAACAGAAAAATGTCATGCATGTCTGCTTCAACCATACCATAATGTCAGCATGGATCAGCGTCTCAGAGGAGTGTTTCAAACTCTACCAGGTTTGTTGGTTAGTTTTCTATTTAGAGCCCTTTCACACTTCTACATTCTTTAGGGGAACATCTAAACATGATCACTTACTCCATATATAGACTACTTATTATGTACAGAGCCGACCCGAGGAGACTCAGCGCACTGGGCGGGATACAACAAACACATATAATGGGGAAACACCAATTAGATCACTCTACAAATCTTTGTACTGTGGGAGGACACCCACCAAGCATGGGGAGAACATGCCAACAGATTCAAACCATCGTCCCTGGAGGTGTGAGGCCACGGTGCTAACCACTACACCACCATGTCACCCAGTACAACTGACCGGTTCCTGAAAAAACTTCACTACAGCTTTTGGGGAAAAAAAATTATTAAAAACTGATTTTATATTCCTCTCAAAACACAATCATTATTGTTTCTTCTTCTTCTGAGGTTATGGGCGGTTGAGGAAATACCACTACCTACTGGAATGTGGTGAAGAGCAAAATAAGGCATTTTCACATTGTATGGAAAGTCACAGGAATGGCTCATGGCTTGTGTTGGACTGCTGAACTGGAGGTGAGGTCCCTGGTTCAAACCCCAGCGCTGCCGGGTTGCTGTTGGACCACACAGTTACATTTACATTTAGGCATTTGGCAGACGCTCTTATCCAGAGTGATCTACAAAAAGTGCTTTAAAGTTTACATCACTGGATACATACTTACACTAGGTTAACTAGGTTAATAACTAAGTGCCATTAGTCCAACACAACTGAGAAGAGGGTTGGGGGGGGGGTAGTCCAAGTACGTCTTGAGTCGTCATTTAAAAATAGTCAACACTTCTACACTTGTTTAACCACATTGGTCATGACAGTAACCATGTTCTCTAACCAGTTATCACAATACTTGTCAAGATGGACTAACCTGAGGTGACCAGAAGACGTAGCTTTAGCGGTTAGCCCAATGTAGCGTGGAGGATAAACCCAAACGCGGAAAGAAGCGAACAGGCAGGATAACCACGCGATTTAGTTTAAGGACTCTCACAAAAGCGGAGCAAGGGAAAAACACAAATTTAACCCGCGTCCTAAAAATACACACACAATAGCAAAGACAAACGGAACCAACATGTGAGTACTCACGGTTTGCTGAAACGACAGCTGGAGCTGACATGGGCCGAACTCAATGACTGAGCGGTAAGCCATCGTTTGTTTACCTCTTTTATACTTCCTGGTTTTGCGCCCGTCTTACTTCCGGGTCCTAGTGCCGGGCGCAGATTGAGTGTGTATGACAGTACCCCCCTGTCCAGGACTGGCTCCTGACGGTCCTGGGATGGAGGATACCCTGTGACGGTAGTCCCGAATTAGCTGGGAGTCGAGAATGAACCGGGCCGGGATCCAAGACCGCTCCTCGGGGCCATAGCCCTCCCAGTCCACCAGGTATTGCGTACCTTTGCCCCGAGGGCGCGAGTCAAGGATTCGGCGCACGGTGTAGGCGGGACCGCCGTCGATGATCCGGGGAGGAGGAGCTGGGGGGGTGGGTGGAATCATGGGTGAGGTGATGAAGGGCTTGAACTGGGACAGGTGGAAGACTGGATGGATCCGGAGCGCCGCAGGCAGCTGGAGCCGGTAGGTGACAGGGTTAATTCTGTGAGTGATGTGGTATGGTCCGATGAATCTGGGGGAAAGCTTCTTTGACTCGGTGCGGAGGTGGAGGTTTTTTGTGGACAGCCATACCTTGTCACCTACGTGGTATAGTCGTCCCGGAGGATGTCGGCGGCGATGTTGGTGGATGTAGCGGGCATTGGCACGTTGGATGGCCTGGTTGGTCGTAGTCCAGAGCCGCCGACATCTGCGGACCAACTGTTGGGCTGACGGTACATCAACCTCCGGCTCTGGGTGGTTGAACACGGTGGGTTGGAAACCGTGGCATACCTCAAATGGGCTTAGGTTAGTGGCAGAGGAGATGTGGAGGTTGTGTGATAGTTCCGCCCAAATGAGGTAGCGTGCCCAGGAGCGCTGACGGTCCGCTACGAAACACCTCAGGTAGCGCTCCAGTTGTTGGTTGGTCCGCTCCGTCTGACCGTTAGTCTGTGGGTGGTATCCGGAGGACAGACTGCAGGTGGAATCGATCAGACGGCAGAAAGCCTTCCAGAACCGGGCTGTGAACTGGGGCCCTCTGTCCGAGACGATATCCTTGGGGAACCCATGCAGACGGACTACGTGCTCTAAAATCAGCTCTGCTGTTTCCTTTGCTGACGGGAGTCCGGCGAGAGCCACCAGATGCACGGTCTTAGAGAACCGATCCACGATCGTGAGGATGGTGTCCTTTCCTTCGGAGACCGGCAGGCCCGTGATGAAGTCCACGGCAATGTGCGTCCAGGGCCGTCGAGGGACTGGAAGGGGTTGCAGTTCTCCTGGAGAGGGTCGGTTGGTGGTCTTTGCCCTGGCACACACTGGGCATGCCTGAACGAACTCTTGGACGTCCCTCATCATGGATGGCCACCAGAAGTCGCGCTGGATAAATTGGAGGGATCGTCGGGTGCCTGGATGGCCCGAAATTGGGGAGGAGTGTCCCCAGTGGAGAACCTCGGGTCTCATCCCTTCAGGCACGAAGAGTCGTCCAGGTGGCACACCTGCCGGTTCGGTCTCTGTACCTCGTGCCTGGCGCACTCTCGTTTCCAGGTCCAGTTGCAGGGGTGCGATGATCTTGGAAGAGGGGAGGACAGGCGCGGGGTCCGCCCGGGGGGGGTCCACCTCTAGTTGTCGGGAAAGGGCGTCAGCTTTGGTGTTCTTGGGCCCCGGGCGGTATGAGAGGTGGAAGTTGTAATTCTCAAAGAATAATGCCCACCGCGCCTGTCGTGGATTTAACTGTTTAATGTTTCGGATGGTGATTAGATTTTGATGGTCCGTCCAGACTATGAATGGCTCACTGACGCCCTGGAGCCAGTGACGCCACTCCTCCAGAGCCCACTTTATGGCCAGCAGTTCGCGGTCCCCTACCCCGTATCGCTGCTGAGTGGAGTCAAATTTTCTGGAGAAAAAACCACAAGGGTGTAGTTTTTGGTCTGGACCTTGCTGCGAGAGGATAGCTCCAGCGCCCACATCTGAAGCATCCACCTCCACAACGAATGATTTATTGACATCTGGGTGGTGGAGAATCGGTGCAGTGGTGAAGCGGTGACACAGTGATCGAAAAGCGGAGACAGCTGCCGGGTTGAGGTGAAAAGGGAGAGAGGAGGGACGGGTCAGAGCGGTTAGGGGGGCGGCAACTGTACTGTAGTCCCGGATAAAGCGACGATAGAAGTTCGCAAACCCGAGAAACCGTTGAAGCTGTTTGAGGGTCTTGGGTAGGGGCCAATGACGCACAACCTCTAGCTTCTGCGGGTCCATGGCCACACCCTGGGGCGAGATGACAAAACCCAGGAACGTGGTGGAGCGCTCGTGAAAAGCGCACTTTTCCAACTTACAGTACAGTTGGTGGGCGAGTAATCTCTTTAGAACCGCCCTGACGTGCTGGGTGTGTTCTTCCATGGTGCGTGAATAAATTAAAATATCGTCCAGGTATGCGAATGCCCACCGACCGAGCATGTCCCGAAGGACGTCGTTAATGAAGTGTTGGAATGCGGCGGGGGCATTGCACAGTCCGAATGGGATGACAAGGGTTTCATAATGTCCGGTGGGGGTGATGAACGCCGTCTTCCACTCATCGCCCTCTCTGATACGCACCAAGTTGTAGGCGCTCCGGAGGTCCAACTTCGTAAAGATGGTGGCGCCAGAGAGGGCGTCCAGGGCTGAGTTGGTAAGAGGCAGAGGATGTCGGTTTTTGATGGTGAGATGGTTGAGCCCCCGATAGTCGACACAAGGGCGAAGTTCACCGCCTCTCTTCTTCACGAAGAAGAACCCCGCGGCGGCAGGTGAGGAGGAGGGCCTGATGGTGCCTTGGCGCAGGGCGTTGTTTACATATTCCTCCATCACCTGGGTCTCGGTGGGTGTGAGTGAGTAGAGATGGCCGCGGGGGGGGATCGTACCGGGTTGGAGGTCTATGGCGAGGTCGTATGGACGATGAGGAGGAAGATGGGTGGCTCGTCGCCTGCAGAAAACCTCCGATAGGTCTCGGTATGGTTCGGGGATGGAGTGGGTGTCGACGTCGGGGGCCTCGGACTCCCTAGAGCACGTCCCAGCCGCTGCCCGTAGGCATAGTTCGTTGCAGGTCGCGCCCCACTGAAGGATCCGATTCTGGGTCCAGGAGATTAGAGGGTCATGTTGGAGCAGCCAGGGATGACCAAGGATGATGGGTGGAGATGAGATGGAGGTGACGAAGAATTTTAACTGTTCATGGTGTTGGTTGATGGAGACGGTGATGGGTTCGGTTCGGGTGCTGATTGGGCTGGTGGAGAGGGGGCGACCGTCGACAGAGGTGATGCGAACGGGCTGGGATAACGCCTCGAGTTTTACCCCCAGGGTTTTGGCATATGCAGAGTCAATGAAGTTACCTGCTGCCCCGGAGTCGATGAACGCAGCACTTCGGACCCGTTTGTGGCCAACCTGGAGGTGTACCTGAACCGTGAGACGGGAGGAGTGGGTGGTGATGGCGGAGAGACGAAGGTGACCCGGCGAGTATCTCTCTCCTCTCACCGGGCCTGGGCGTTTCCCGGTCTGAGCGGGCAGGTTGCCCTGTGATGTGTAGCTGACCCGCAATAGGCACAGAGCCCTTCACGAAAGCGTCTCTCCCGTTCTGCAGCGGTCAAGGAGGCGCGTCCTAGTCGCATGGGTTCCCCGGCTCCGGTGTCAACCACGGCAGGAGGTGGAGAACCGACATGCCCCGGGGTGGCGTAGGTGGCGGAGTCTGCGGGGCGTGGAGTGGTGACAGTGAAGACGGGTGCTGGTCGTGAAGTGGTGACGGCGAAGGTGGGTGCAGGTGGCAGGGTGCGAGGGGCTGGCCTCGGACGAGAGAGGAGGCGCTGGTCGATCCGGAGAGCGAGTTGGATCAGGCCCTCCAGGGTCGCAGGAAGCTCTCGTCCGGCTAGTTCGTCCTTAATTCGAGAAGCCAGTCCCTCGTAGTAGGATGTCCGGAGTGCTGCATCGCCCCACGTTGTTTGGACGGCGAGAGTGCGAAACTCGGCCGTATAGCGGCTCACGGGCAATCCTCCCTGCCTCAGGTGATAAAGTCTGGTGTCGGTCTCCACCTCGCCCGCTGGATGTTCGAAAGTGAGTTTGAGTTGGTGGATGAACTCATTGTAAGAGTGGGCGGTATCTGTATCTGCCTGTAAAACTGCCGTGGCCCACTCTGCTGCCTGCCCTTTTAGCAACGAGACGAGAAGAGCAATGCGAAGGCGATCGGTGGAGTATTTGGTGGCATTAAACTCAAACACCAGATCGAGAGCTGTCAGAAAAACGCTGCACTTCCCGTCCGTGCCGTTCCACTTCTCTGGTAGAGAAAGAAAAACATCAGAAGGAGGGGGGGGGGGGGATGCGGCGCCGCGGCCCCCGCGGCGTGCGATCGAGCAGTGACGTCATCAATAGCTGCGCGGAGATCCGTATTCTCCCGCCGGAGCTCAGCGACCTCGCGGCGGAGAGAAGCGAGATCCCCGGTTAGCTGATTGATTAGCGCCGCATGCTGATCTACAACGTCGCAGAGACTCGCATAATCCGCTGGGTTTACCGCGGAGGGCTCAGTCATTCTGTCAAGATGGACTAACCTGAGGTGACCAGAAGACGTAGCTTTAGCGGTTAGCCCAATGTAGCGTGGAGGATAAACCCAAACGCGGAAAGAAGCGAACAGGCAGGATAACCACGCGATTTAGTTTAAGGACTCTCACAAAAGCGGAGCAAGGGAAAAACACAAATTTAACCCGCGTCCTAAAAATACACACACAATAGCAAAGACAAACGGAACCAACATGTGAGTACTCACGGTTTGCTGAAACGACAGCTGGAGCTGACATGGGCCGAACTCAATGACTGAGCGGTAAGCCATCGTTTGTTTACCTCTTTTATACTTCCTGGTTTTGCGCCCGTCTTACTTCCGGGTCCTAGTGCCGGGCGCAGATTGAGTGTGTATGACAATACTTAAATATCTCTCTAAGCTCTTCATGTCTACTGCAAAAAACACTACTGAAAGTAAAACTGTAAAGACATGAATCCCACACTACAATTACTGTAAAGTCATCAATACACATACTGTATGATCGAACAAAGTGAGAACAAATGCAAGAATGACAAACCACATCTCAACTGTTGGGCCAGGGGTAGCTCAGTGGTTAAGGCATTGGACTACGGTTCGGAAGCCCAGGTTCAAACCCCACAACCACCAAGTTGCCACTGTTGGGCTCTTGAGCAAAGCCCTTAACCCTCAACTGCTTAGATGTATGGTGTAACTAGGTGCAAACTCAAACATAAAATAGAAACAAATCTGTAATCTCCCACCCACATCTTTTCAAACTGCTCCTCATGCAACATTAGGGAATGATGTAAGACATTCGTAGGAAAGTGCTATCCACCGCTTCTGACTGCGTGAGCTCACAGAGACTGATGATTGGCTAGTGCTGCCAGGATCCGTCTCCAGTGAGAAAACATAACCAAGTTTGCTCTATACTAATCCCTGGAGATCCAGCGATAGATGGCTGTAGCATCGCCTGGGAATCAAACCCGTGACTCTTACTGTACTTTTTGTCCTCATATACAGTATAGTCCGTTCTGTTGGCACTCAGGTTATGGAGCTAATAAAAATAACTTAACGATCCAATAACTGCTCTGAAATGGCAGCACTGTGGCCTCTCACGTCCAGTGTTGAGGCTTGGATTAAATAATCACACAGGTCCATACTGCGATTTTGATTAAACCAGTTAAACCAGTGACAAGATCAAATAAAGCTTCTCCATGCAGACAGACAAACAGACTGTGTGATGAATTCTGACCTCAGGTCCTCTTGGTCATGTCACATGACCCAGTTAGAGGAGTAGACCATGCTTATCATCTTGTGCGTCAGGGTTTATTGTGACAGCAGAGAAAAGCATAATTAACTGACTGTTAATGACCTACTTACACTAGCCAGTAACTGGAGGACATTTGAGACAGGTTTCTTCTGACTAAATGACAGCTACCAGGGACAAACCTGTGAAATATTCATGTTCTATATGATACCAAGCGATTAATCATTCACACAAAGTCTGAATGAGGGGGGGGGAACAGACAGAAAAACTATTCCTAACACTATGGTGGGTGTGGCTTAATATTCTAATGACCATGCTTGATTGGCTGAGACAGCATGAAGAATTATTGCTTGATGAGTCTGCTGTACCTCGATAAACTTATCAACTGGCTTCGAATCGGGAGAAGGACAAACACTCACACACGAATGAGGAGGCTGAAGATCTTTGTTTATTAGCAGCAATAAAAGTCATTAACATATCCGTCATAGAGAGACCCGTAGACAGACAGACGATGGGAAACACATTAGCGGTTCCAGTGGACACAAGTTGTTTACATACTGTATATATTCATCTGTGCGCTACGACTCTTGGGATAGTCTCCAGGCCCCCGTGACCCTGAATACAGGATGGTATGGATGATGAGTGAGTGTAAGAATATAAGAAATCAGGAAGTGCAATGAGGCATAGGAAAGTTCACACAATATCAGAAAAGTCTCGCTTTGCTTGCTTGGTGCGTGATAAGGTTCACCCTTGTTCAAGTGAGCTGTACTAACGGAACCACGTCAGAAATAGTTTTAATAGAAGTCAACCAGAGTGTGAACGTACCTCAATAAAGATTCTGCAGCAGAGCCGTCGAATGTATAAAAAGAATGTGTTTGTACTGTACTTTAGCTTGTGTCTAAGATCCCTGTTGCACGGTTGTGTTGTAAATGATTTAGCTGAAGGCAAAACACTGGATCAGAGACTTGCTAGATGTACACTTTTCTGGCTTATGACAAACAGACAGGTGTAGAGTGTTTTGGGGAACTGGGATGTTGTCACTCTCTACTTCCTTGCATTCAGTCACGACTGTTGATGGTGGAGTGGCATCTAGTCCTGCTGGCGTCCCTGTTTACACTCGAAACAACATACACATCGTACGTACTGGAAGCATACGGTACCAAATTGTGCATACTCTCTAATCTTTTAGACCTGCCTGATCCATACTGAGGCCCCACCTCTGGATGGTGTCCTCATCACATGAAGATCACTCACTACTGCTAAGGACAGTCCCTGTGTTCTGTGTTTTAAAAGCATATGTACTTTCATTTAAATCATTCATATATGTGTTTATATATATAAACACCATATAACTATAGTGCCATAACTTGAAGCCTCTGTGGGAATATGTACTAGAATACCCACTTTTACCTTTTCCTTTATGTAAGGCTGTACAATAAATGACTGTAGACGGGGCACTGTGTCTGTTATTCCTGCTGTTAGTGGTTTACAGATTAGGTTTGACTAAAACAACATGCATTAGGAGCAACAAAGGAGTTTTAATTTTCTGCAATGGAAAAGTACTCAAACTAGTTACTTTTATCAGAGGGTAACGCTGTAATGTAACTGATTACCTTTTAATGACAGTAATTTCGTAATCTAATTAGTTACTTTAAAATGTAACGTTCCCCAACACTGGTGGTGGCCAGTCCATGAGCCCGTGCCATCAGGGAAGGAAAAATCCATTGAAACGTGGTCATTCAGTATATTCAGGTAATCAGTTGACCTACTGTAGCTCTTCGAGTACATAACATTGCTGAACCTAGACCTGACCAACAGAAGAAACCTGAGCTCAGTGAGCAACCCCGGCTCAAGACTGCCTGTCTTGTATAGTAGGTACTAAACATGATGGATGCATCACTACATCCGCCTCACTTCTTACCCTGGTGCATCCATCTCATGACCTTTTTCCACTTCTCCACAGTCCACATCATCCTCGGTGATGATGGTTTACTGCTATAGTTCCAGGTGTTAATAATGCATTTCACAGATCCTAACCCAATTTTTCTCCTTAGTTGTTTGCTTGGCTTGATTCCGGAACAATAATTTTGTTTAATTTAACAATAAACAATAATTATTTATTTACAACCATACTATCAAATATCCTGTCTATAAGTTTCCATTTTGGATCCGCTCAAGGTTTCATCTTCACGTCGTCTCGGGGAGTTTTTGCTGGACATCATTGCCTCTGGTTAGTGCATTAGGGATACAATGATAAATCTATACATTTATCATTTATTTAATACTTCCTGTTTACTTCCCCCACCTCAGTTATGATCATCCTACTGTTTATAAAACAACAAACAAACAAATAAACAAGCAAAAAATCTTGAATGCTCCAGGCAAGAAAAATAAATCAACGCGTGGTGGCAGTAAGAGTGGTCCAAGACCGACAACATGTTAGATCCGGCGTATCTGATTAGACCCTGGCGGTGACGACAGCTGCGAGTGTTAATGAAAGAGCAGTCAGGAGGTGTGTTGCAGGAGATGTTCGTACGTTACCTGGGGCAGACGGTGGGAAGACTTTGCGAAAAACACGGCATGCACGTTTCGCTTGGATCGATATAGAGTCATTTAGTAAAAAGCAGAAAGAGAGCATGAGATGGAGCAGGTGCAGAGTGGGTAATGACAGGCTTCTTACAGAGAGAGAGAGAGAGAGAGAGAGAGACAGAGAGAGAGAGAGAGAGAAGCATGAAAAATAAATGAGGGCTGGGAAGGAAAACAAAGAGTGAGGGACCGGATGAGAGGGAGAAAATGATGGAAAATAAGAAAGCGAGACAGAGAGGAGAGAGAGTGTGTGTTTGATCTCTTCCTGTGCAGTAGACTATAGATGCCATGTGTTTGTGTGTGCATAAAATAGAATGGAAAGGGGTCAAAATGCAGGATATATATATATAGAGAGAGAGAGAGCAATCAGAAGTAGAGATGAAAGTTAGCATGAAGAGAGAGAAGCTTTCAGAGTAAATCCCAGAACACCCCACATCCTCGATAAGACAATTGTAGCACTCAGACTCAACATCACACTCTGAAAAGCGAGCACGCTCTCACTGTGAGTTTGTGTGGGAATTGATGAATTTGAAGAATCTAGGAATTCTTGATATTTCCCAGAGCAGGCTCTTGTAGCAGTGCGGTCCGGAGAGCTGCCTCAAGGACACATGATGACCCTGGTGTGGCATCTCTAGTACCTTACCCTATCATACAGTTTGTAGAACAGTGCACGTACTGTATTTGGTCTCTTTTCACGCACAAAATGCTGCACCCCCACTAGTTGTTGCTTCCTCTCCTAGGTTTCAGCTTAAACTCTTTTTTAAATTTTGACTTTGCTGGAACTAAAGTTACTGTAGGACAGAGCTAAAGACCCTGGGCTACCAAACTATGATGCTACTAATTGCAATAAATTATCAAACAGTCAAATCCGTGTTTCCTTGTTATCCTTTAATTCTTCCTGAAGAACGTGAGGCATCATGATATCGGAAGAAATGGTTCAAACATACAGACTGGGAATACACTGTGCATCGATGAAAGTCGAAATATATTAAGAATTTAGACCAACAGAGATCGAGCGGCAAAACTGCAAAAAGACAGGCAAAAGACAACACACACACAAAATCCTTGGAAATAAAACTCTTAGGAAATCAGTATTTTAGATGTAAAAGCACATAATGAAGCAGATGAGCATCCCGTGCATTTGACCTTGATTTGAACTCGGATTAAACAACAGACCAGGAGAGATTAATCAGCGTAAATTGCACTGTGTTTGAGGAACAGCAGGTCTACTCATCACTCCACTAATCCCTGTCCTTGATTATATAAATTAATGACAAACCTGATGCTTTGAAATTGTTGATTACTCTCGCTCGTGATTAATTTTTAAAGACAGACATGGGCAGATGTGCTGTCAGAAATGCTTTCAAAGCCAAAATGTTACAAATAGGGTTGCAAACAGGAAACGTTTCAGCTGTTCTTAGCTTCAGACCAGTGTTGGGTGTAACCCGTTACAAAGTAAGAGTACTTTTTTGATGTACGAGTAATCTAATGCATTACTGTAGGTCCGCCATTTAAGTACTCAGTTATTTACGTACTTACTTTTTTAATGTAATCCGTTATTTAGACAATTTATGCAATCCGTGAGCCAGACAGCAGTCATTCCCAATCCCTTAATGTGTGTATGTGAAAGTCGTCCTACAAGCTCTGTGAAGACACCCTGAAAACTACTTTTGTTTCATGTCCAGAAGAAGTTGTCAAGATGGACTAACCTGAGGTGACCAGAAGACGTAGCTTTAGCGGTTAGCCCAATGTAGCGTGGAGGATAAACCCAAACGCGGAAAGAAGCGAACAGGCAGGATAACCACGCGATTTAGTTTAAGGACTCTCACAAAAGCGGAGCAAGGGAAAAACACAAATTTAACCCGCGTCCTAAAAATACACACACAATAGCAAAGACAAACGGAACCAACATGTGAGTACTCACGGTTTGCTGAAACGACAGCTGGAGCTGACATGGGCCGAACTCAATGACTGAGCGGTAAGCCATCGTTTGTTTACCTCTTTTATACTTCCTGGTTTTGCGCCCGTCTTACTTCCGGGTCCTAGTGCCGGGCGCAGATTGAGTGTGTATGACAGTACCCCCCTGTCCAGGACTGGCTCCTGACGGTCCTGGGATGGAGGATACCCTGTGACGGTAGTCCCGAATTAGCTGGGAGTCGAGAATGAACCGGGCCGGGATCCAAGACCGCTCCTCGAGACCGCTCCAAGACCGCTCCTTTGCCCCGAGGGCGCGAGTCAAGGATTCGGCGCACGGTGTAGGCGGGACCGCCGTCGATGATCCGGGGAGGAGGAGCTGGGGGGGTGGGTGGAATCATGGGTGAGGTGATGAAGGGCTTGAACTGGGACAGGTGGAAGACTGGATGGATCCGGAGCGCCGCAGGCAGCTGGAGCCGGTAGGTGACAGGGTTAATTCTGTGAGTGATGTGGTATGGTCCGATGAATCTGGGGGAAAGCTTCTTTGACTCGGTGCGGAGGTGGAGGTTTTTTGTGGACAGCCATACCTTGTCACCTACGTGGTATAGTCGTCCCGGAGGATGTCGGCGGCGATGTTGGTGGATGTAGCGGGCATTGGCACGTTGGATGGCCTGGTTGGTCGTAGTCCAGAGCCGCCGACATCTGCGGACCAACTGTTGGGCTGACGGTACATCAACCTCCGGCTCTGGGTGGTTGAACACGGTGGGTTGGAAACCGTGGCATACCTCAAATGGGCTTAGGTTAGTGGCAGAGGAGATGTGGAGGTTGTGTGATAGTTCCGCCCAAATGAGGTAGCGTGCCCAGGAGCGCTGACGGTCCGCTACGAAACACCTCAGGTAGCGCTCCAGTTGTTGGTTGGTCCGCTCCGTCTGACCGTTAGTCTGTGGGTGGTATCCGGAGGACAGACTGCAGGTGGAATCGATCAGACGGCAGAAAGCCTTCCAGAACCGGGCTGTGAACTGGGGCCCTCTGTCCGAGACGATATCCTTGGGGAACCCATGCAGACGGACTACGTGCTCTAAAATCAGCTCTGCTGTTTCCTTTGCTGACGGGAGTCCGGCGAGAGCCACCAGATGCACGGTCTTAGAGAACCGATCCACGATCGTGAGGATGGTGTCCTTTCCTTCGGAGACCGGCAGGCCCGTGATGAAGTCCACGGCAATGTGCGTCCAGGGCCGTCGAGGGACTGGAAGGGGTTGCAGTTCTCCTGGAGAGGGTCGGTTGGTGGTCTTTGCCCTGGCACACACTGGGCATGCCTGAACGAACTCTTGGACGTCCCTCATCATGGATGGCCACCAGAAGTCGCGCTGGATAAATTGGAGGGATCGTCGGGTGCCTGGATGGCCCGAAATTGGGGAGGAGTGTCCCCAGTGGAGAACCTCGGGTCTCATCCCTTCAGGCACGAAGAGTCGTCCAGGTGGCACACCTGCCGGTTCGGTCTCTGTACCTCGTGCCTGGCGCACTCTCGTTTCCAGGTCCAGTTGCAGGGGTGCGATGATCTTGGAAGAGGGGAGGACAGGCGCGGGGTCCGCCCGGGGGGGGTCCACCTCTAGTTGTCGGGAAAGGGCGTCAGCTTTGGTGTTCTTGGGCCCCGGGCGGTATGAGAGGTGGAAGTTGTAATTCTCAAAGAATAATGCCCACCGCGCCTGTCGTGGATTTAACTGTTTAATGTTTCGGATGGTGATTAGATTTTGATGGTCCGTCCAGACTATGAATGGCTCACTGACGCCCTGGAGCCAGTGACGCCACTCCTCCAGAGCCCACTTTATGGCCAGCAGTTCGCGGTCCCCTACCCCGTATCGCTGCTGAGTGGAGTCAAATTTTCTGGAGAAAAAACCACAAGGGTGTAGTTTTTGGTCTGGACCTTGCTGCGAGAGGATAGCTCCAGCGCCCACATCTGAAGCATCCACCTCCACAACGAATGATTTATTGGCATCTGGGTGGTGGAGAATCGGTGCAGTGGTGAAGCGGTGACACAGTGATCGAAAAGCGGAGACAGCTGCCGGGTTGAGGTGAAAAGGGAGAGAGGAGGGACGGGTCAGAGCGGTTAGGGGGGCGGCAACTGTACTGTAGTCCCGGATAAAGCGACGATAGAAGTTCGCAAACCCGAGAAACCGTTGAAGCTGTTTGAGGGTCTTGGGTAGGGGCCAATGACGCACAACCTCTAGCTTCTGCGGGTCCATGGCCACACCCTGGGGCGAGATGACAAAACCCAGGAACGTGGTGGAGCGCTCGTGAAAAGCGCACTTTTCCAACTTACAGTACAGTTGGTGGGCGAGTAATCTCTTTAGAACCGCCCTGACGTGCTGGGTGTGTTCTTCCATGGTGCGTGAATAAATTAAAATATCGTCCAGGTATGCGAATGCCCACCGACCGAGCATGTCCCGAAGGACGTCGTTAATGAAGTGTTGGAATGCGGCGGGGGCATTGCACAGTCCGAATGGGATGACAAGGGTTTCATAATGTCCGGTGGGGGTGATGAACGCCGTCTTCCACTCATCGCCCTCTCTGATACGCACCAAGTTGTAGGCGCTCCGGAGGTCCAACTTCGTAAAGATGGTGGCGCCAGAGAGGGCGTCCAGGGCTGAGTTGGTAAGAGGCAGAGGATGTCGGTTTTTGATGGTGAGATGGTTGAGCCCCCGATAGTCGACACAAGGGCGAAGTTCACCGCCTCTCTTCTTCACGAAGAAGAACCCCGCGGCGGCAGGTGAGGAGGAGGGCCTGATGGTGCCTTGGCGCAGGGCGTTGTTTACATATTCCTCCATCACCTGGGTCTCGGTGGGTGTGAGTGAGTAGAGATGGCCGCGGGGGGGGATCGTACCGGGTTGGAGGTCTATGGCGAGGTCGTATGGACGATGAGGAGGAAGATGGGTGGCTCGTCGCCTGCAGAAAACCTCCGATAGGTCTCGGTATGGTTCGGGGATGGAGTGGGTGTCGACGTCGGGGGCCTCGGACTCCCTAGAGCACGTCCCAGCCGCTGCCCGTAGGCATAGTTCGTTGCAGGTCGCGCCCCACTGAAGGATCCGATTCTGGGTCCAGGAGATTAGAGGGTCATGTTGGAGCAGCCAGGGATGACCAAGGATGATGGGTGGAGATGAGATGGAGGTGACGAAGAATTTTAACTGTTCATGGTGTTGGTTGATGGAGACGGTGATGGGTTCGGTTCGGGTGCTGATTGGGCTGGTGGAGAGGGGGCGACCGTCGACAGAGGTGATGCGAACGGGCTGGGATAACGCCTCGAGTTTTACCCCCAGGGTTTTGGCATATGCAGAGTCAATGAAGTTACCTGCTGCCCCGGAGTCGATGAACGCAGCACTTCGGACCCGTTTGTGGCCAACCTGGAGGTGTACCTGAACCGTGAGACGGGAGGAGTGGGTGGTGATGGCGGAGAGACGAAGGTGACCCGGCGAGTATCTCTCTCCTCTCACCGGGCCTGGGCGTTTCCCGGTCTGAGCGGGCAGGTTGCCCTGTGATGTGTAGCTGACCCGCAATAGGCACAGAGCCCTTCACGAAAGCGTCTCTCCCGTTCTGCAGCGGTCAAGGAGGCGCGTCCTAGTTGCATGGGTTCCCCGGCTCCGGTGTCAACCACGGCAGGAGGTGGAGAACCGACATGCCCCGGGGTGGCGTAGGTGGCGGAGTCTGCGGGGCGTGGAGTGGTGACAGTGAAGACGGGTGCTGGTCGTGAAGTGGTGACGGCGAAGGTGGGTGCAGGTGGCAGGGTGCGAGGGGCTGGCCTCGGACGAGAGAGGAGGCGCTGGTCGATCCGGAGAGCGAGTTGGATCAGGCCCTCCAGGGTCGCAGGAAGCTCTCGTCCGGCTAGTTCGTCCTTAATTCGAGAAGCCAGTCCCTCGTAGTAGGATGTCCGGAGTGCTGCATCGCCCCACGTTGTTTGGACGGCGAGAGTGCGAAACTCGGCCGTATAGCGGCTCACGGGCAATCCTCCCTGCCTCAGGTGATAAAGTCTGGTGTCGGTCTCCACCTCGCCCGCTGGATGTTCGAAAGTGAGTTTGAGTTGGTGGATGAACTCATTGTAAGAGTGGGCGGTATCTGTATCTGCCTGTAAAACTGCCGTGGCCCACTCTGCTGCCTGCCCTTTTAGCAACGAGACGAGAAGAGCAATGCGAAGGCGATCGGTGGAGTATTTGGTGGCATTAAACTCAAACACCAGATCGAGAGCTGTCAGAAAAACGCTGCACTTCCCGTCCGTGCCGTTCCACTTCTCTGGTAGAGAAAGAAAAACATCAGAAGGAGGGGGGGGGGGGGGATGCGGCGCCGCGGCCCCCGCGGCGTGCGATCGAGCAGTGATGTCATCAATAGCTGCGCGGAGATCCGTATTCTCCCGCCGGAGCTCAGCGACCTCGCGGCGGAGAGAAGCGAGATCCCCGGTTAGCTGATTGATTAGCGCCGCATGCTGATCTACAACGTCGCAGAGACTCGCATAATCCACTGGGTTTACCGCGGAGGGCTCAGTCATTCTGTCAAGATGGACTAACCTGAGGTGACCAGAAGACGTAGCTTTAGCGGTTAGCCCAATGTAGCGTGGAGGATAAACCCAAACGCGGAAAGAAGCGAACAGGCAGGATAACCACGCGATTTAGTTTAAGGACTCTCACAAAAGCGGAGCAAGGGAAAAACACAAATTTAACCCGCGTCCTAAAAATACACACACAATAGCAAAGACAAACGGAACCAACATGTGAGTACTCACGGTTTGCTGAAACGACAGCTGGAGCTGACATGGGCCGAACTCAATGACTGAGCGGTAAGCCATCGTTTGTTTACCTCTTTTATACTTCCTGGTTTTGCGCCCGTCTTACTTCCGGGTCCTAGTGCCGGGCGCAGATTGAGTGTGTATGACAGAAGTCAGGGGTGCTCAAGTTTTTAAAGCTTCAATGGATCCTGAAGATGCCCCCATTCGGTCTGTAGTATGTATAGATCTACTGTACCTGTGCCCACTAGTATCTTTGAGGAGGAAATGTGGTCAGAACAGCATCCTGAATGTGCTTAGTGAAATCAAATTGTGAAAAAACAATAGAACTTTCTAATAACAGTAACGCACAATACGAAGATCGACATGGATTAGCCACCACAGAGTCTTAACCCTACTAAGAATTTTGGGGGTGTGCTGGAGAAGGCTATACACAATGGCCTCACTCTCCTATGATTAATACAAGATCTTGGGGAGAAATTAATACAACTCTGGATAGAAATAAATGTTGAGACATTGCATAAGCTTATCAAAATGATGCCGCAGATGTAATCAAAGGAAAATAAACATTAGAGTGTGCAACTGTTTTGGGCAGACAGTGTCTTTACACCACTTTAGATTACAACTGTAATCAACATCTCCGTGAGTGGACCAAGACCTTCTTTCTTACAATACTGTGTACTGCACTTTCCTCCTCCTCGGATCAGATGAAGGGAAATCGATTTAACTCAGCAGGTTTAATGCATCCGATGAACCATGACCAGGGGAAAAAACACAAATCTGTACATCATCTGTTCTTTCAGATTGACTTATAATCCTCCTGCCAGTCACTCTCAAGAAGCAGACAAGCGTCTTAAAACAAATTCTCTATTCTGATTGGTCAGCTGATTTTGAATACCTTTCTAGCACAGTAGCTCTGAAAATAGCGACAACTATAATTTATATCAAATGCTTCCGGTATGAATGCTCTCATACTAATATTTTACGGCTCTATAGTAAATGGCACTTGTAGGACAAATACACTGCATGATCTGAGCTTGATTAATAATAAAGTAATTAAAAATGCTTTATAACTGTTTTTCAATTCGGGACACAGGACAAGTGGTGTTAGATGTAGGTATGCTGCTGAGACGAATGACGGAACACCTGAACACTCATGAACCTGATGTTCAGGTACAGGCCACCCTTATTTGCATTTTGCACACAACCGTAACGATACCAAACATGACAAAGCGTCAAAGTTTACGCTAAATAAAGCTGTACTCATATAATGTACTTTCAGTTGCTCCATCAAGGGCTCTCCACAGCGGACCTACAGATCTGCTTACAAGCCTGTCTGTTTTATCGTGGAAACCCTATATTTGTATCCAGGCTTGGGACTGGCACTGCATCCAGTAGCTTTAGTTGGGAAACAAACCAAGGTCTCAGATATACTATACTTTGCTTTAAATAAAGCATGATGGTGTTGAGAAAAGGACCAAGGACAGGTCCAGAAATAACGATACTTGTGACTTCAGGAGTGCCATTGCCAGTGCATCATGTTGGCCCTGGGTGTCTGTAACCTAGGACGGTTTCACCATGTGGTGAACCTTTGGTTGTTATGGTTTGGTTATGTCCTACTACTATACAACATACTTGTACATGGGAAGCTCTCTGTATGGCACCACACCAGCAAGAAAGGTACACTTTGATACCTTTATTCCTTTAGTCTTAAGTCTCACTCACTCACTCACTCATCTTCCATACCAGGGGTACTGAATTAAAATTTAATAAGGTCCAGTCAATAAAATCTTATTCGAGCTGAGGTCTGAATTTCATGTTTGTGTTCGGACTCAGATCCCTATATATGCAGTCTTTGTACAGTAAGTCTATAAAACATAAGGAATTTTAAACGTTCATAGCATTTCAATAATATTTATTGACAGTTTTCAGGAACTACAGTAAACATGTGGACACTTTGATGACCTTTTCTATTTACTGGTATTTGTATGTAATAAAAACCACCATCTTTAATCAATCTTTAGTGAATCTTCATTAGCATGCTGCTGGGGTGTAAATGAATGTGAAAGGTCACACTGGGCTCTCAGTTCAGGTATTTTACATGGCTTCACCTTGGACTGCTGCGGATTTGTTCGCTACACATTACTGTTATTTATTAATGCCACAGATTCAAAACACATGAGACAAACTGGTTTTAAACTTCCTGCAGGAAGAATAAACATTGTCTTTCCATTCAGGTTCAGTTTTTATAGTCTACTTTTTTTTGGGAGTTGCCCATGCTGTGTCGCGCTTTTGTTGAGGTTTCTTTGGTACACTCTATACACTGTGAACTACCACGTTGCTGAGTGACGCGTATAGTCACGCCCACCTTGAGGGGAAAAGAGCTAGATAACTTTCATATTAATTATTCTCATTTATTAAAAAAACCATCAGGGTCTGGATAGAACTGACCCGGGGGGGTTGGGGGGATGGGGGGCTGGACACCCTACAGTGTACAGGGGCACACACTACAGGCATGGGGAGAACATTTATTCAATTCAATTCAATTCAATTCAATTTGTATAGCGCTTTTAACAATTGTCTTTGTCACAAAGCAGCTTTACACAATCAAAAGAATTATTTAATTATGTAAACCCCATAGACACAGAAGCAGGAATCGAACCTGGACCCTAGACGCGCAAGGCGACAGTGCTAACCACTAGGCCACCCCCAAGCACTCAGTTACCACTTTACCCTGTACAGGATCGCAAAGCCTGGAGCCTATCCCAGGACTCATGGCACGAGGCGGGGTACACCCTAGATTAGGTGCCAATCCTGTTTTTGGACTGTGGGAGGAACCCAGAGGAAACCCAACAAGCACAGGGAGAACATACAAACTCCATGCACACAGACACAAGGTACGGGAATTGAACCCCGACCCTGAAGGTGCGAGGCGACAGTGATGACACTGAAAGTGCTTTATAAGAAAATCCACCTTACCTGAGTCGAGTCCATGAGGTTGGCCATCTCGGGTGTCCTGAACTGAACAATTTCAGCTGGTTTGTAACTAATGGAGTCCTCCTGCTTGGACCAGGAGCAGGTGAAACACTACCTTCTGTATCATGTTACCATGAAAAGGAAGCTCAAAGAAAGGACATTCTGACAAGACGGATAAAGCAGCAAAAGAAATCCAAAGTAAACTGACAAATGAATTAACATCACCAACATGAAAGGATAATGATGAGCAAGCCTCTGGACACACAGGATCTCAGGTTAAAGCGTCACGGTCTCCGGTCTCCAGGGTCTCCATGGCTACGCACACTCACACACCAGCCTTCTAAGCAGGAGGGGAAACAAAAGTAACACCTCTGCTGTAGATCTTCTCTTCTCCATATAGAGTTCAAGAGAAATACAGGATTCACACACACACACCAGCGCGCGCGCACTCACACACTGCTGCTGTACCGGAGCACTCTCCGCGCGCGCGCTCGCTCGCTCGCGCTGATCATTAGGACTCGCGCAGTCGATCCCAAAAAAAAAAGAGGAATCAATTTCAGGAAGAATCGATTCTAGTCGAATGAATCGATTCACCAGGATGATTCAGTTCCGATTCTCGCGCACAGCTTTCGATTTAGGAAATAAATCAATATACAATATACTACACTACTATAAACTGTTGGACTAAATTAATCTAACAGCTATTATTACTGTACTATATAATATAATATAATACAACAACATAATATAATATAATATAATGCAATACAATACAATACATACATAACAACATAACATAACATAACATAACATAACATAATATAATATAATATAATATAATATAATATAATATAATATAATATAATACATACATAACATATAATATAATATAATATATATGTATTAATTATAATCAGGTCAACAAGACCTCTTGTCATTGTCTTAATAGTGCAATTAACACATTTAATTTACACGTTACTGTTTATTTTAGTTGATAAGTCTATAATAATAATAATAATAATAATAATAATAATAATAATACATTTTATTTATAAGTGCCATTCAAGTACCCGAGGACACTTTACATAGTACATAAGAGAGAACCTAAAAAAGGATTGCAAATAAAATTATAAAAAATAATACGATATGATAATACAATTGCAACATCGCATATAGTATTATCGTAGTAAGGATAGTATAAAATATAGTATTTCAAAGATTATTATAGTATATAATGAAATAAAATAAAATATCACTATATATATAAAAATCACTTTTTGTAAGTCTCTCTGAATAAGAACGTCTGCCAAATGCCTAAATGTAAATGTAAATGTAAAATAGGATAAGTCAATCAGTGAGCAATCACAATTTCTGTGTTTTCAGGTTTTAAAGCGGATAATTAAGTGTTTAGCACTGTGGCCTCGCACTTCTATGGTCGAGGGTTCAATTCCCGCCTTTGGGGTCTGTTTATGTGGAGTTTCTTCCGGGTAATCCGGTTTCCTCCCATAGTCCAAAGACATGCAGATTAGGCTAATCCGCGTTCCCAAAGTTCATCTCATCCTTCAGGATTTACCCCACCTCATGCCCTAAGTCTCCTGGGACAGGCTCCAGGCCCCCTGTAACCCTGTATACAGGATAAAGTGGTATAGTGAGTGAGAATCGGAATTGAATGGAATCATAATTACACTTGGAGTCAACTCTGGAAGTTCAAGAAACGAACAACTCAGTTAGACAGACAGCTGATCTTAGTGATGCTCAGAATGAGTTAATTCCTGAGGGTTTGGAGATAGGCGATTTGATTGATTGGTGAGCAAACAAACATAAATAAACAACAACTACTATGACTACTACTACAACTAATAATAAATTTGTAATCGAGATGCCAATAGTGATTGCTCTACACAATGGTGTATGTATTCTCATTTCACGATTGTGATAGGAATCCACCATGGAGGAGCGAGGCTACAGTGTCCGACACTACGCCACTGTCCGCCTTTATTAATATTACTATTCAAATAATTTGGTTACACCATGTGCAACGCTACAATAATAATTTCATATAACATGAAAGGATTGCTAGCTCTACTACAAATCAGAAATGGGGTGGCAAGCCTTATTTAAAGAGGTATGAGGCCAGCCCAGTGGTCACATGGTTGCCTATGAAGGTTACAACAGAAATATTATAATATTGAACCTGATATTAATTAGCTATTAATAGAATAATATTTATCTAATAGCGGTGATTATACAGTATGTACTAGGTAGTGTATGTAGTCCTACTGTCTCCAACATGACAGAGCAAAGATACTGTATAATAATAATCCAGGTTGTGACCTTGTAGCGCTTCTAATACAAACCCAGCGTCCCTGACTCATTTAATATCAGTCACATGTACTAGAAGAGTACTAGACAGCTACACCAACATATCTGATTTAAAATGGATTTTTTTCCTGGATTGTACAGTATGAATGTCTGATGTAGCTGCTCACACTGGCCTTGATTGTGGACTTGTGAGAATCTCCAGGGTCAGAACATGTCTCTGGTCTTTGTGTGAGTGAAGTGTTTCCTTCGGATTCTTCACTTTTCAAACCCACAGTCCACAGACATGCACTTTATCCTGGCTGGCATTTACACATTTCCTGTAGTGTATAACTGTGTGTGTGTGTGTGTGTGTGTGTGTATATATATATATATATATATATATATATATATATATATATATATATATATATATATATATATATATATATATATATATATATATATATATATATGGTTGCGCGGTGGTGTAGTGGTTAGCACTGTCGCCTTGCACCTCCAGGGTCTGGGTTTGATTCCCCGGCCAGGCTCGATTCCCGTCTCTGTGTGCATGGAGTTTGCATGTTCTCCCCGTGCTTGGTGGGTTTCCTCCGGGTACTCCGGTTTCCTCCCACAGTCCAAAGATATGCAGGTTAGGCTAATTGGCGTTCCCAAATTGCCCGTAGTGTGTGATTGGGTGTGTGAGTGTGTGTATGCCCTGCGATGGATTGGCACCCTGTCCAGGGAGTACCCCGCCTAGTGCCCGAAGTCTCCTGGGATAGGCTCCAGGCCCCCCGCGACCCTGAACTCAGGATTAAGCGGTATAGAAAATGAATGAATAAATATATGTGTGTATAAAATATTGATTGAACAAGAGCTCCACCTAAAGGTCAATTTGAACTATTTCTCTCTATTACACAAGGTATGCTCATGATCTACAGTATAGTGATGTGATTACTCAAGTAATGTAATCTAGTCACCATATAATCTAAAAATTATGAAAGTATATAGGTTTTTTACATTTATTATTGATATAATGTAATTCAAAGAAATCAGTAGTTCAAATATCCAGTACAAACTGTAGAATCATCCATGTCCTAGTCTGTCAAATAAACAAATAATAATAATAATAATAATAATAATAATAATAATAATAATAAATAGTCAGAGAGACAGAGAGTTCACCTGGATCTAAACATGTATAGGAGAAGAAGAAGAAAAAAACATGTCCTTTAAATGCTATTGGCTTTACTGTGAAATCCGTATCCACGTCTCTGTATTTAACTCTCAACAGCTACTCAAACATTCATATAGTATAGAAATGCTGTGCACATGGGATTATTAGTGCCTAAACCGTCTGAAAATACATTCTAATGTTAAATACAGAATGCATCCCCATGCTGCCTGTAACACACCCTTGCTGATTTTCTATCGCAGGAAGCGAGAGGAAGGGCATACCACAGCTCCCCTGACCTTGGCAGTGCGTTTAAGGTCAAGTGATTTTATTGGGAATTTATCAGTTTGTTGTTTCCTATATGCTGCGCTGTGGGTTTTTAACCTCGTCACAGGATGAGTGCAATAACAAATTCATTTTATTCATTCATTTTTTTATACTGCTTATCCTGTACAGGGTCTCGAGACCTATCCCAGTAGACTTTGGGCACAGGGTTGGGCACATCCATTGCAGGGCGCACACTCTGCAGAACAGGGTTGTGTACTGTGATACATTACAGTAGTGAAAGATATTCAACTAAGGGGAAATGGTGTGGGGAAGGATATGCTAAAACAGCACATGCCATGTGGGCAAAGGTTCTCATTTCTGGTTCCCAGAGAACCGTCCTGTTTTATGCATTTGAGTGTTCACATGCACAATTTAACCAATCAGCAAATTAACAGGCTTAATGCGGGGGGACACGTAAATGTACAAGAAAGCAGTGCTCCATGACCAGGATCTCAGGGCTTACTGTACCTGCAAACCTGATGATTTAATGTCATTACCCTGTCCATCCTGTAGGTGTCATGACTGTAGCAGGAAATACTGAAGAAGAAAAAAGGGCTTGGTGTCTTTGTGTTGCAGCTTGAAAAAAGGAACCATCCGAACAAAGAACTCACTCGAATCTATAAACTGAGCAAAACCAAAAATGATATCTGGCTCATTTTAATATACATAATATGTAGAAACACATACTACGCACAAAAGAGGATGTGATAAATGAACAGGGACATAACTTCCTTCCAGAAGTTTGCAAATTGGGAAATAGACTGAAATTCCTATCGAATAATTATTTTGCGTTAAATTGGGAATTGAGTCGTGCACATTAAATAAATCTGATGATCTGATCAAAGGAGACACTTATTTAACATTAATTGAAAGAGTATCACGTGTTAATGCTTGATTTTCTGAATCGAGACACAGTGTTTTTTCTCGACAGGAAGTTTTTTATTAGTTTGTTTTAACTTTATGAGAAAGAATAAAAAGAGGCTGTGAGCTGCTATAACATAAGTGAAATAGGCACATGCTTTGCTTAGGCCCTTTCATAACGTCGCATTAGTTCACTTGAATTCACAAGACATTTTGAAGCGCACCTTCACATTTCATATGAGCAAACATCGCTCACACAACCACATGGCAAATGTTTCATTTCTACTAAAACGGTGCAACATTTAAGAAAGCACAGTTAAATCAGGAGCCCAAAAAGTAATCTAATGAGTAAATGTGGTCGGTACCGACTCAACCTCCTCTGACCTAACTGAAGGGCTTTTGGGGTGTACAGACTGATTCGGGATCAGCCCCTAGTCTTCAATCCATTCTCTCTTTCAGTGCCTTTGTTTCCATCTCTTGTGTCTTTCAGGCTGTTGCCATGACATCATCGGTAACCCCGGGAAACCTATTGAAGCAAAAGGACCCAGGAAATGAGGTAATGGTTGTGGAATGTCGGGAAAGGACACAGAACAGAAATCCCTCTTTTCTAAAGAGAGAGAGAGAGAGAGAGAGAGGATGCATCCATAGCATCTTGTTGTCTTCAGCCTTAGTCATTAGTGCAGTCACTGTGTCTGAGCTGCTCATACAGTACGACTCCAGTGTGCATGTTGCATTTCTTACTAACTGAGTACGATAGGCTTAATAGACACAAAGGTCTCACAATACCAATGATCAAGTTAAACCATGTCTGTAACAATAAAAATAATATATATACAGTATAGTGATACTGCAGTTTTTCTAAATAGATGCCCTTTGTAAGAACGGAAAAACAACAACCAGATAGCACAGGTTGGCTATTTCACATACAGGAAAATGTGAATTTCTCTACACAGGTTTATTATGCGCATGTTAAATTCTGGATTCTTATACATCAGAGGATGTTGATTGAAAGACGTGCTTAAAACATTACACAATTTATGAATTTTCAGATTAAACTTTAATTATATGAACATCTTGCCAGTTTTAGGTCCAAATAGATAGGTTAGCTCAACAAAGTACCATTAGCTTAGCAAGAGTACTTTTTCTTCTTTCTTTCTTTTTTTTCTGTTCCACTTGAAGCTTCATTATACACACTAACATGTAAATGCTGACCAATTCCATTCAAATTATTTTAGCTCCTCCATTGTCCTGTCATGTTCCACTGATACATGAGAATAATGGGAGCTTATCTATAGCCATGGTCAGAATCATATAACAAAAAAAAATCTTATTGTAAATATATCGAGAAAATATGTGTGAGAAGCATGCACAAAGACAAACTTGAAATATCTATATTGATAAGGTTTTCAGTCGAGGTCTTATCCAGTTTCTCAGTGGTACGTCTCAAGCTCGACAATAGTCCAATCACCATGTGGGGAGCTTCCCCATGTCGGGGAGTAGCTACTGACAGAGGTGATGGTGGCTGACTTATGGGTAAGTTGATGCAGGACCTGGGGCCAGGAGCTACTCTCCAAAGGGTTTAGGGTGCCCCCTCCTTGCCCAGGCAGGTAAAGCAGTGGTGGGCATCCATTCTCACCTTCTAGCAGTAAAGCCTGGTCAATCAGTTCCTGGACCACATCCATCTCGGCATTCCAGTTGTGCTCATACTGAGGTAACTGGTAAGGATGATGATTTCTTAGATGCAGAGGTAGCTTTGCAGGTTTCTCCTGTCCTCTGAACTCTTTTTTCAACAAGGCATTAGTCTTCTCGGTGTCTTCGTCCTCGCTGATCTCCATGGCTTCATAGATGGTACAGAGTCCACATGAGGGAGAAATCCGCTTGGTTGACTGGACTTTTTGCTGCCTTCTACGTCGCTGCTCTAGCTCAAGCTGCCACTGCAGGAGCTGCCGCTGCTGCCTGCGCTCCTCATGAAGCTGAAACTGCAACAGCTCTTGACGTTGCCTCTCCAACTGCTTCTGCCGTTCGATTCTCTGCTGCCTCTCAAGCTGCTTCTGGAGCTCCTGTCGCTGCCTCTCTCCCTCCAGCCATAGACGCTGCTTTCGTTCTTGCTCCTGTCGCTGCAGAATGTGGCGGAGACGGAGCTGGTGCTGCTCTAGGTGCTTCAGCTGGCACATTTGTGGGGCTTGTGGCAAACAAGCAGCAGGAAGCCTGATAAGTTCTACCACCAAGTTAGTGGGCTCCTTCTGCTGCTGAGGCTGAGGTATAAGGTGCTTATAATGCCGAGTGGAGTAGTGTTTGCTGTTGACCTCTGGAGAAAACGATGGGAGGTTGCCATATTTCGCTTCCTGACAGCTTGGTGGAGTAAAGTTATTGTTCCCTGTGGAACAGTCAAGAGCACTTGCAATATTGGTTACTGATAGAGGAGCAAATAACAGAGAGGGAGTGAACGGTGGGAAAGGAATGAGAAATAATGAATGAAAGTGGCATGCAGACCATGGAAAGAAGAATATGGTCAGGCATAAATAAAACCACAGGTCAAAACCATGATTTCTTAGTCTATTAGTCTCATCATGGTCAAGTATATGCAAGCTAACCTTCTGCAGTATTGACATTAGAATATTTTGACCCATATTTCTTTATACATGGCCTATTATTCAAGCAGTTATCCAGTTATCCTGTGATGTCTCCTGAAAGCTGACTATTAATTTCTATTTCAAGAATTTAATCCAATACAGAAAGAAAAATCAGATTAGAAAACTTTCCAAATGCCAGCCTCAAGCCTTTTATCAGGAGCCTTCCTCAGCAAACTAAATTACTAACATGACACGCAGCCAGTACTGACTTCTCTGGAAAAGAATTACACGGCATCAGATTTAAACTAATAAACATTAAACCTTGCTATTTTAAGAGAAAATACAGGTCTTTGAAGCATCTGATCTAAAAAGAATCTACTTGCAGACACACTGGTGCTTGCTTTATTTTGCTAGTTCGGGAAAAAGCCTTCAAAAAGACATTTTATCTATATACCAAAGCAATGTACACTAACGTTCAAAAGTTTTGGAACACTTGCAAATTTCTTTGTTTTTGTTTAGTGATTTATTTTCTACATTCTACAACAATACTGGGGATTTCAAAACTATAAAATAACACATATAGAATTAGGTAATTACGTAACAACAACAGAAACACCAGTTAGTTGTTATTTTAAGACACAGAGGTCGGCCTTTCTGTAATAGTTCCTGCAAGAACAGTATTGTCAAGTGCATCTGCAAAATCCGTCAAGCACCATAATGAAACTGGCTCTAATGAAGGCCGTCCCAGGAGGACGAGACCAAAACCTACCTCTGCTGCAGACGAGAAGTTAATTTAGAGTTATCAGCCTGAAAAATGACCAATTAACAGCAGCTCAGATTAGAGGCGTTATGAAGTCTTTACAGAGCAGAAGTAGCAGAAACATCTCAATATCAACTGTTCAAAGGAGATTCATGCAGTTTTTGGACGCCTTCAGCAAAACTTTACAATGTAGAAAGAAAGAAAAATCAGGAACCATCATGGAGTTAGAAAGTGACCTAAAACTTTTGAACGGTAGTGTGTATAACTGTAACCCTGACAGCAGTGCAACTGCAAATCGCAGATTAAATAGCTTGTAGTAAGTTGTGGTTTGAATTTGTAGAGCATTCATGGCACATAAATAGATGGTTGATATGACCAAGTTGTCTAAGGACACATTTATTTAGCATCTATGAAAGGAGTTTCCAGTGTCAGGGTTTTGTAGCAGTCAAAGGTTGAGTTATTAAAACTTGGTATGTTTTTTTTTTTTTTTTACATAGGAGGCAACAAGCCCCAGCATTTGTCTATCGGTTGTGCTATAAAACAGGTGTGAAATGACTAAAAGTGTGGTGGGTATGACAATAAAGTGGAGGGGAATACAACTGTAGAGGACATGTGTGAAGGGTAATACAATAAAGCAAGCAGACTGGTGTGGAGATCTTTTATGGAGAAAATGAATGAAAGGGAGCAAAACAGAGATGGCAGAAGACAATGAAACCTCAAAATCATTTACCAAGAGGCAAAGAGAATATGCATTCCGGCTAATGCTGGACTGTTTGTAGCCTTATTTGAAAATCTCCATGTAACATTCCTTAAGGATCAGTAGCCGGACATGCCAACCAGAAGAGAGAGTTCAGCTGTATTTTGCTGGCTGTGCAGACTCTTCTATCAGGGAGGAATATCATTTTAAATCATGCTGGAGATGATGGGTGTGAACAACAGGGCTGTCATTTCATCAAAATTCCATTAGGAGGTAACACCATTCCTGTTCCCTCCTACCGACTCCATGAAACTGCACCAATGGGATAGATGTCTCAATCGACACCTAAACCTCAAAATGTAAGGATACATACATAGCTGTATATGTATATCTTTTTATCACCATGCGGGTAATAAGAAACGGGAACAGATGGCCTTGAAATGATGTTTAATGGAATTTTGAAAAACCATTTAATTAGCTTGAACTGTTATTATTATGCTTATTATTATTGTGATTATCCTGACATAACAGGTCTTGAACAGTATTACAGTAGCGCAATTAGTTGTACATGCAATTTCCAATCCAAACGTCCAATAGTCGCCACCCACATTCAAGTGTCTTTTTTTCTTTAAACGCAAGTGACAGTTTTCCCCACCACATTGAAGCATATTTGAGCCAAAGTAAAAATGTCCAGCTACTGCAAATCAATACAACCAGATCACTGCCGAGTACTTAAAAAGCTGTGGTATGTGACTTATAAGTTATCCTTCACAAAAATGTGCTGGAAATTTTCTTTTAACTAGGAGAGGAAAAAAAACGTAAAAACAAAACATTGCTTGCCATCTAACATTCCAACAATTCCCTACATTGAAAAAACCCAAAGTGCGAGGCCTCTGGAAGAAGATCTATCCTTAGTTAGTGCTAAAACAGTTAATTCTGACACAGAAACAAGTAAAAAAAAGATGTAAGGGTACGTCTACAGTGCAAGAGAAGACTGGGAACTTAACAAAAGTAAACAATTGAAAACAGGTATAAAAAAAAAAACATTTGACATTTGTTCGGTAAAAACAGTAGGATAAATACAAACATAGAGTCCATCCAAAGTGATCCTTTTTCTGTATTTTTTTTGTTTTGTTTTTTGTTAAAGGACTTCACAACAGTTCAGTCTATCAATCCAAGTTCAGGGGTGCTGTAGTATGCAGTGTTATTCAATAGTACATTCTAATAGAAAATGAGAATAGCTATTGTACATACAGGAATTTAAGCCATACAATCATAACCATGACTATAATAGTAGTAAGAAAGAGAAAGCAGCACTGATAAACCTACAGTCCGTCCCCCCTATGTCCCCCATTTCGTTACACCATCGCCTGGACTGGTAAGAAAACAAACAAAAAGGAAGAGAGGGTGCTGTCTTGGGAAGGATGCGGGAAAAAGGTGCATTTCATTCAGGGGCTTTATACATTACCTGCAAGAAAGCTATCAGTGTTATCACATATGGTAGAATAATAAGGTGGCTGCCCATCAGTGCTGTCCCCGTGCTGAGGAGACAGGTGCATAGGAGACTCGGGGTCGGACTCCTCAAGAGCGCTGGCTCCTGTCTTCCCACACAGCAGGTACTGCTCATCAGCATTGCCATGCGACTCTCCTTGCTGGCCAAGGGGAAGAAGGTCAACAGGACAGCCCAGTAGATCCTCGGCTTGAGCGGCGGCCGCAGGCAAGGTCAGCTCCTTAATAAGCGAGGGATCCTTCGCCTCTTCCGGAAGCTGATCTTCATTCTCTAGAGAAAAAATCCCAGGGCTTTTACCACAGCTCTCGGCAGTAGAATGGGCATTGGAGTTGGATACCGAGCAGTCAAAGCCATAGGAAGCTACAGAGTTGGCAGACTGCGGGGTCCCACCGTCTTCCTCTCCGGCCTGAATATCGGTGGCCTCCTCATCTTCCTCTAAGGCAGGCAGATTTCGGGAGGCAGTAGGACTATCTAAGGCTGCTGTGTCATCAATTGGAGCATCAGGTTCATTAATTTGCATCTCTCCTTCAGTATCACTTGCCTCATCCCCAGAAGTAGTAGGGGATGATGGAACAGATGCTGGTGCGGTTGGAGCATCACCCAGGATCTCATCTGCAGGCAGAGTCTCTGCCTCTTCTTCCTCCCCATCCCCACGCTCTAGGTGAATCCCAAGGTCCTGATCCTGGTCAGGCTGGGCAGTGGGGACAGGAGTCTGTTGCTTGTCCGAGCGTGATTCCACACCTGAGCTGCTGTCGTAGTCACGCAGTTCTTCAGGTGTGCTGGTCTCACTGCTGCTGTGGGCTGCCAGGGCTGTTCCACTAAGGGTGCTTGACTGGGACATTCCAATTGGAGGTGCACATAGATTAACGCCATCCACTGGAGCTGAGCTCTCCATCTCTTCACGGACCTCATGGTGTGGTTCTGTCAAATGCCCTAGAGGCTTCTCTAGCCAGGCTTCAGCAGGTGACTTTGTGGGAGCCTCAGGATCAGCTGGCTTAATGTCTAAGGGACTGGATGTTATGTTAATTGAGGTTGGCTGAGCCCAAGTGTCTGCAAAGGGGTTGGATGGGCCCCAGGCTGCAGTCATGGGTATTGAAGGGGCTGGAGCTGTGCAGTTCAAATTATCTAAATATCCTTCCTCGTAGTCATCCTCATCAACATTTCCAGCAATCTTGCTTGCACTCTCCATCTGGCCTTCACTAACCATCTCAACATCTTCATCCTCATGCTCTTCCTCTTCTTCAGATTTAAGGTGCTGCTGATTACCATCTTGCTCATGGCCAAACTTCATGTGGTCCTTATGAATATGCTCTGGACCAATGTCCATTTCTTCCTTTTCCAGCTCGTCCTCCTCCTCCTCTTCATCCTCCTCGTCCTCTTCATCCGAAAAAGATTTAAGCCCAGGTGGTCCCATAAACGGCTGTTCCATTTCCACATTTTTTACAGAGAACTCCTCTCCATCTTCATCGCCGTGATGACTTTCCATTTGGAATTGTGAGGTTGCTTCATCTTGCTCCTGCTGCATTATCCTTACAAACTCATCACACTGCATTGTGCCACTGCTAGAGCTGCCAAATTCTGATAATCCAAACATAAAGTCATCCATTTTCTGTGTTTCGAGCACTGCTTGAACCTTTACACTGTCGCTCTCCTGCTGCTGCTCTTCTTCTTCCTCTTCTTCCTCAACATGGTCATCCTCATTGATTTCTTCCTCTGCCTTTTCCACTGCCTCCTCCTTCTCCATACAAGGAGAAATAGGGGACACACTGCTGAAATGCTCAACATGAGAGCTACTTAACAGGTCAGGCTCCACTCCAAGACTAAAAGTTTTCTCTACATCCACCGCCTCCTTTGGCGCAGACTCAGTGGTAGCCATAAGACCTTCTTCTTCCTCCTCTTCTTGCTCCAGATTTTCTGTTGTAATGTCACTTGAAAACATGGGTTGATCCTGTGCCCAGGGATTACTGGCAGCATACATATCTTGCAGTGGAGCAGATTTGTGTGGCTCTAAATGGACAGGAGATTCTGCAGTAGGGGAGGACGGTGGTGACATGACTGTTGTTCCGAGAGTAGAAGGAGCATTTGTTTGCTCAAGACTGACTAGATCCAGCTGATCAGCAAACTGTGGCACGACATCTTCAGATGTTTCTTCTTCTGTATGTGATGGAATATCTTCTGTGTCTGCTTCAATGTCCTGAACTGCAGCAGCAATCAAAGATTCAACTGTGGGTTCTGAGGCTTTTTCGGGCAAAGTTTCAGGCTGTGCTTTAAATGAGAGTTGGGAATCGGGTTCAGGGAAAATTTCAGGCTCTGTTTGCAACAGGAGTTCATATTTAGGTTCAGGGGTAATTTCAGATTCTGTTTCCAGCAGGAGTTCAGGCTTGGATTCAGGGACAGGGGAAAAATCAGACTTGGTTTCAAGCAGGAGTTCAGCCTCAGTTTCCACTGGAAGTTCTGATTGGGGTTCAGGTGCAAATTCATGCTTTGTTTCATGCAGGTGTTCTGACATATATTCAGGTTCATTTTCTAATGGGAGTTCTGGTTCAGGTACAATTGCGGGCTTGGTTTCAAGCAGGAATTTGGGTGTATGTTCACGTTCATAATCTAATGGGAGTTCTGATTGGGATTCAGGTGCAAATTCATGCTTGGTTTTAAGCAGGTGTTCTGATGTATATTGATGTTCACTTTCTAATGGCAGTTCTGATTCGGGTTCAGTTAAAACTCCAGGCTTGGTTTCAAGCAGATGTTCAGGTGTGTGTTCTGGTTCATTTTCTAATGGCAGTTCTAATTCAGGCTCAGGTACAACTGCGGGCGCAAACAGATGTTCAGGTGTGTATTTAAGTTCACTTTCTAATGGGAGTTCTGATTCAGGTTCAACTGCATGCTTGGTTTCATGCAGGTATTCAGGTGTGTGTTCTGGTTCACTTTCTAATGGGAGTTCTGATTCGGGTTCAGGTACAACTGCAGGCATGGTTTCAAGGAGGGGTTCAGACATAGTTTCAGGCACAAATTCAGACTCACCTTGCAACATGATGTCTGTTCTGGGTTCAGATGCAAGTATAGGCTTGGTTTCAAGCACGAGTTCAGACATAGTTTCTGCTGTAAATTCTGACTCCGTTTCCATGAGCTGTGATTTGGGTTCAGGTTCAAGTTCAGTCTTGGTTTCTGGTAAGAATTCAGATATAGTTTCAGGCAGATGTTCAAACTTGGTTTCTGGTGCAAGTTGAGGTTCAATTTCCAATGGAAGTGGTGAAGAGGGCTTAGGTTCATTTTCGAAAATGGGCTCAGGTGCTGCTTCAACTTTGGGTTCAGGTGCATCTTCAAGCTTGGGTTCAAGTGTAACTTCGAGTTTAGTTTCAGGTGAACTTTCGAGCTTGACTTCAGATGCAACTTCTGGCAGTAGTTCAGGCTTGACTTCAGATTCCTTGTCTGTCACTGCAATAAAGGCACCAGCAGCTGTGGCGGCAGCAGCAACAGCCACAGCTTCGACTGCAACAGCAGGAGATATTTCCTCTTTGTCTGCCTCTTTATGTGCAGCTTTGGGGCCACGTTTAACTGGCATGGGAGTGCTGCTACCCACTACCTTCTTAGGACTGGCTGCCTTGGCTGTGCTGTTCTTAGTGCTAGATGTTCTCGAAATGGCATTAATTTCCTTTGATGGAGTTGCTTTGCTCTCCTTAGGCTTGCTCGTCTTGGCTTCCACTGCTGGCTTGCTGGGGGTAGAAGGTTTTTTAGAGACAGACTCTGATTTGGCTGGCGTTGCTGCCTTCATGGTGTCAGGCTTGCTGGTCTTGGTTGAAGCAGGGCGAGTGAGAGGGGAGGCAGTTGACTTCTTGGCTGCTGGGGTGGTGGGCTTGCTTGCATCTAAAAACATAAGCAGGAAGAATGTTCTCAGTATTTGTTACTGTGACAGGAATCAATATTTCCATGAAGAAAACACTGAATGCTGTTTAACATAAAATCATGTAAAATAACTGACCACAGCAAATAAATTTTTTTTTTGTTGCTAAAGGTTTTGATCTGTTTGAATTAATATGATAACAGGTAAATGTTTTATAGTAACTTATTTTTCCTTCCAATGGAAAGATCTGAACCCACTACATGTTACATGTTACAACTTCTCTGATCCATACAGAAAATGTAGGGGAAAAAAATACATGGCAAACATTTCAAAATAAAATGCTTTTTAATTATTCTTTATAAATATTGATTTTAAATGTTTAGGTCTACCTTTCTTGGCAGGTGTAGGGGTCTTTGTGGATGTGGCTAGAGCTCGACTAGCAGAGGGAGTTTTTGCAGGTGATGGTTTAGCACTGGAGGGGGTTGTTTTTGCTGCAGAAGGAGTGGTCTTTGATGCAGTTGTTGGTGTCTTGGATGTGGCAGCGGATTTTGGTGCAGCAGAAGTCGGACGAGAAGTCGTGGTGGCTGTGACAGGCCTGGAGAGGGAATGATAAAAAGAAAATGGGCACTTAGTACATACCGAAGACATTATTCGTTATACAAAGTGCAAAATGGCATATTGATGTGTTAAACATCACTCTGAGGGTAATAAACCTTCTGGTTGTCATCATGATGCTTAGTTTGACCCGAGCCAATTGTTCACAATGATGATCTGGACCCTGGAGGACCGACAGGAAAATGCTCTAAAGTAACGCAGTGGGAAAGAAGGTAAAAAGGCATGGTCCTGGATTTATTTCTAGCTCAGAGCAGGAATGTAAGATAGGATTGATCGGGTCAGATGTTCCTGTTTTTGAAAACTGGGCCAAGATTCCTGACAAAGTAGAAATTTGTAACGATCCCCTAAACCAAGTTACAGTCTACTGAGTGCAATTGTCCTTAATGACCCTTTTTTTTTTTTTTTGCACAGATTCTATCACAGAGGTACCAATGACGACCACTCTAGAGTTAGAGTAAATTCTACATTCTAGAGGAATTCTACATTCACACTGCAACAAAGTAGGTTTTGTTGCAAACAAAGCAACGGCATCTGACCTACTGTAAGATGTTCTCAATTAAAAATTCAAAAGACAGTCCTATTGTGTGTCCTGGGGCCCTAATTTGATAACAGGCATACGCAACTTTCTAGTGTGAATGTAGTTAAGTTAGTTCATTAATGCCCTGGGCATCATCCTGTTTACTACTAAGTGGCTGTATTAATAGCTCTTGGTCTCGCCACTTTTTATTTCCTCACCTCATAGACAGCTATAAACATCTCTATAGAGATTGCTCTTTTAACCAGACACACTTATCTGTCTTTACCATTTAGTCCCTGCAAAATCAAAATGAACAGAACGGTCTGCTGAAACACACAAGAATAAAACAATCCTGTCAAACCTAACACAACACTTCACGCCCCTGACACTGTCATAGTCCCTGTCTTTAACAGTGACCCACATAACCACATAAGTGGTAGTGTAGGCCATGGGCTTCACATCAGGGCTGAGAAAAGCAACCTAGATCCTGGTTGACCTTGTTAACACACGCTCCACTGGCAGCCTGCTCTAAATATAGATTCTGAACCACCGGCGTGGATGACAAGACAGGGAGAGCGGCAAGTCTCTTTAATCTTTAATACTGCAAAAGCACGAACAAAAATATCCATTCAAATCCCACTTGTATGCATGTCTGCATGTGTGTGTGTGTGTGTGTGTGTGTGTGTGTGTGAAGGCAAAGCGCACATCCGCTGAATATTCAGCGTGTATTCCGGTGAAAGGAAGAGAGAGGGAATATCAGAGATATGACATTCACATCCTACGCATTGAGCTATGAGTATGGAAGGCTGGTTATGCAGAGATAAAACAAGAATGGGCTCAGCAGCAAAACGGGTGTCTTCCTGATTTAGCTTATTTTACACTGACATGAAGGAGTTTGTCAGTTGAGGAAAGGCACAGCAGGAGTAATAAAAGAAAAGTGCGATCTCATATCATTTCAAAGTAAACCCTTTCGTTGTTTGGTTTTATACGCTGGTATGCGTTCACAGGGTCCGAATAACAATGAGGATAGTCGTACTGTATATTGGTTCATTTACATCCTGCCACACAACTGCAGGGGATATAGGAAATCAGAAATGCCAAGAAGGGACAGGAAATCAGAAATCCTGATTGGTATCGATGCATGAATGAGAGCGTATCAGGAGAGCCGCTGTGAATTTATGCATTTTTGGAAAGAAGTCAAAATCCATCATTTATTATATGTTTGCATCGATAAAGTCTGATCTATTTACTATGTTTTATTTATTTATTTATTTAGAAATGTAATCGACCCAATAATGAAATACTTAGATATTTGCATTCCTCCTAAATTAGACTTATTTCACTTGAATGTGCACTTAGTATGCACACACATAAACATGTCAATGCTCACCTGTGAGCTATAAAATGAACTTGCAAAAAAGGAATTTGCTAAATGTTCCCTGCTGTACACCGACAGGCAGTACAACTAGAAGAGGCAACATCGTGTGTCAGTGGTTTTAATTTTATTTGATTAGTAAATCATCAAACTTATTGAATTGAATAGCGTTATTCTTTTGTGTTGTCCAATCACATTGTGTTGCATTGAATGTGATTGAGGTGTGAATCATATTGTATCACACTGGTAGTTGCTGAATATGTCAAAAGTTTGGACACGCCTTTTAATTCCATGTCTTCCCTGATGTTTTATTAAGACGTGTCGGCTAATTACACTCTTCATAATGACTCTAATCTGAGGTGCTGGTTGTTAATTGGTGATTTCTGAGGCTGGTGACTCTGGTGGAGCTTGATGGGTTTCACAAATGCCCTTGACAAGAAGTATTCCAGAACAGCTGACATTTGTGTCTTATTTATGTTGTTACTTAATTAGCACTTAATGAACCTAATGCCATGTGTGTTATTTCATAGTTTTGAAAAAATCCAGTTATGATCTAAAATGTAGAAAATAAATCCAAACTTGTGTCCAAATTTTGACTGGTTCTGTATCTTTAATGTATGGGATCGCTGACGTGGTATCGAGGAACGTATCACATCTGCCTCACACCAGAGAACTCAACTGAGCAAGTACCATATAAATAAATAAACAAAATACATTTAGTGCTACACACCCACATGCAACACGAGCGACTTGCTTTACAGTGAGACCCTAAGGTTACGGACAGAAGATACTAAAGCAACCCAGTAGCACTTAAGTATCTATTTTATTACAACCAGCTCATTATATTTCTTACATGTTTTGAAGTATTACAAATGAATAAAAGTATCTAAACATTAAAATGCAGTGTTGGTGAGTGTTTAAATCTCATGTCTCATACAAATTGACTTTTTTTATTTCCTGCCACTGTTCTCCTCCACACTCCAGGCCAGTAGGTGGCTGTATTGCACCAGCAGTCCATAAAATTCAAAGAAAAAGATAAAGTATTAAGCTCATATTCTCTCCAGGAGTTAGTGCTATATTTTAAATAGATTTTCCACCATATAACGTGCGTATGTTTACTTACATAATTGAAATTAATAGTGTAAATCAATTCTGAATCAATGTTGATTTGCTACTACAAATAATGAGTTAACAAACTGCTACTGCAAATAATGAGTTAACGAACCGCTACTGCAAATAATGAGTTAACGAACCGCTACTGCAAATAATGAGTTAACGAACCGCTACTGCAAATAATGAGTTAACGAACCGCTACTGCAAATAATGAGTTAACGAACCGCTACTGCAAATAATGAGTTAGCGAACCGCTACTGCAAATAATGAGTTAGCGAACTGCTACTGCAAATAATGAGATAACGAACTGCTACTGCAAATAATGAGTTAACGAACCGCTACTGCAAATAATGAGATAACGAACTGCTACTGCAAATAATGAGTTAACGAACCGCTACTGCAAATAATGAGATAACGAACCGCTACTGCAAATAATGAGATAACGAACTGCTACTGCAAATAATGAGTTAACGAACTGCTACTGCAAATAATGAGATAACGAACTGCTACTGCAAATAATGAGATAACGAACTGCTACTGCAAATAATGAGATAACGAACTGCTACTGCAAATAATGAATTAGCGAACTGCTACTGCAAATAATGAGTTAACGAACTGCTACTGCAAATAATGAGATAACGAACTGCTACTGCAAATAATGAGATAACGAACTGCTACTGCAAATAATGAGTTAACGAACCGCTACTGCAAAAAATGAGTTAACGAACTGCTACTGCAAATAATGAGATAACGAACTGCTACTGCAAATAATGAGATAACGAACTGCTACTGCAAATAATGAGTTAACGAACTGCTACTGCAAATAATGAGATAACGAACTGCTACTACAAATAATGAGTTAACGAACTGCTACTACAAATAATGAGTTAGCGAACTGCTACTTCAAATAATGAGTTAGCGAACTGCTACTGCAAATAATGAGTTAACGAACTGCTACTGCAAATAATGAGTTAGCGAACTGCTACTACAAATAATGAGTTAGCGAACTGCTACTGCAAATAATGAGATAACGAACTGCTACTGCAAATAATGAGTTAACGAACTGCTACTACAAATAATGAGTTAGCGAACTGCTACTTCAAATAATGAGTTAGCGAACTGCTACTGCAAATAATGAGTTAACGAACTGCTACTGCAAATAATGAGTTAGCGAACTGCTACTACAAATAATGAGATAACGAACTGCTACTGCAAATAATGAGATAACGAACTGCTACTGCAAATAATGAGTTAACGAACTGCTACTGCAAATAATGAGATAACGAACTGCTACTACAAATAATGAGTTAACGAACTGCTACTACAAATAATGAGTTAGCGAACTGCTACTGCAAATAATGAGTTAGCGAACTGCTACTGCAAATAATGAGTTAACGAACTGCTACTGCAAATAATGAGTTAGCGAACTGCTACTACAAATAATGAGTTAGCGAACTGCTACTGCAAATAATGAGTTAGCGAACTGCTACTACAAATAATGAGTTAGCAAACTGCTACTGCAAATAATGAGTTAACGAACTGCTACTGCAAATAATGAGTTAGCGAACTGCTACTGCAAATAATGAGTTAACGAACTGCTACTGCAAATAATGAGTTAACGAACTGCTACTACAAATAATGAGTTAACGAACTGCTACTGCAAATAATGAGTTAACGAACTGCTACTACAAATAATGAGTTAACTAATTAATTAGCAAACTGCTACTTCTGTTAGTTAGTTAACGAACCGCTACTTCTGATAATGAGTTAACAAAGTGCTACCTCTTATAGCTGCTACTTCTACAAAAAATAATCAGACCACGGAGACTGCTAACAAACTTCTCCTTTAGAGCCAAAGCAGGAGGTATGAAATATATGCTATTAAATTTACTTGGGCAAACACAAATATTAACATACGTAATTTCCCCAGAAGTTCGGAACTCTAAAATTAACTTGACTCCCAAACTAATAATCTATTGTTAGGCGCTCTCAAAAGTTATGTGGAGCAAGCAACCTCAGACCATTGTTTGGGAAAGTGGTAATTATAGCCAGTATTAAAAACAGGGCCCTGAGCCCGGAGGTGTGGATGCTAGGAGAGGTAAGAAACTTCCAGTATTCAATATGAAGAAGGAACAGGATGCAGAGCGCCGCAACTAAATACCCCAGCTCAAACCAAATCGCATAATCACCAGTGACAGGTCTGAGTCGATTTAGCGAGCCAGCAAGGAGGGTAAGAGAATTAATGTCAGTTCACTTCAAATGTAACGTGACAGAGAGGAGACGAGGCGCGATGCTCATCCCATTAAAGACAAAAAAACTTTGTATTAGTGCCGCTTTTCAAAGTAAAACCATGCTTCTTACGTGCAGTCTATTAGTTACGGATTGTGCAGTCTAGAACAGAGAAGAAACATAAACTAGGCCACTGTTTTCATATTTTATATGTCTGTAAAAGTTTAACGTTACCTTTGGCTAGGCCACTGGGATCTGAGTCTCAGCCGGGGGGGGCAGAAGAATAACATTTAGATAATAACCTGAAAAATGAAAACGATTGCACACACACACACCTTGAAGTTCATGAATGTAGCCCTGGGCGGTTTTTTCTCTTTAACAAATAATACTGACTCATTAGGCATTAGTCAGTAGGTGTGAGTCAGCAGGCATTTGTGTCGACATGAGGACTCTTTGAAATATTTTTTTAAAGTCAGCGCAGAAACGTATGGTCTGAATCGCATTAAAGTGAGCCAACACTGCTGCTGAATTTTTCCCCAAAGTGACCGAGTAAGCAGAGGCGGAGACCTCCCTGTGAAGCGGAAGGGAACTGGCAACTAACAGCCAAAGCTTTAATTAGGCAAGCGGGACTCTTTAGCCCCTTTAACGGATTCTGCTAGTGCCTCAAACGGGAGGGGAGACACCGAGCGGGCATCGATCCAAATCCAAACACCTCCCCAGTGTGGAGCGAGCAGATACACGAAACTAACTCATAATAAAAGCAGACAAATCCCTACATGCTGTAGAAATGAGCGAGTGTCTAATGTCTCCTCGTCCTGCAGTCCAAAAATGCTGAGGAAGGCCAAATAGTTTTATAATAATTCTATATAATTTGATGTCTCTCCATTATGGCAGTAGGCAAAAAGACGCAATGCTGACAACGGAACTAGATGCTAGTTCGATTCGTCTGAAGTAGGAATGTCCAGCGTTTCCCACACATGGGGTAGTTTTGCGTGGGCCATCCAGTCTGTCTGGGGGAACATTGTCATCCGTGATTGATTAACTAGTAGGGTACAGTTCCCTCTCGCGCTACCGCTCTTGCTGTTGTTAGCTGTTTGGCTACTCCTGTCGAGGGGTAGCCAAACAAAAGACCAACCGATTTGCAGTTACTGGCAAAACCCTCACATTTTATCTGGTCTTCGGATCCACACTGCATCCAGTGGCCGGGATTTAGGCATCGGCTGGAAAGCGAACACGGGTCTTCCAGGTTCCGCATGGTAAGCAAGAAACCTACCACTGAACCAGAGCAGTGTCCTGAGAGGTAGTAAAGGATGCCAGCTGCCACAAAAAGAATGAGCGATGGGCGCACTGGCTCATCAGAGACACACGGTTTCTCACGATAAACGGTGAGAAGAAAACTACAAAGGTTTGTAGTTTGGGAATTAATAGAAATACTAAGTAAATCTAAATATTGGGTCATATGTATGTATTTGTTGTATGTAATAGAGCACTTTTGTGCTGCAGGAAATGCCAGCATGTTCCGCTGGCTTCCACCGCATGTGTATTTCGGACTTGTAGGAAATACAGATGTCCCATATCGGATATATTGATACCAACACTTAAAATAATATTCTGGACAATAGCCGATACTGACATCAATGTTTTTAGTTGTTGTTTTTATGTCTTCTGTGTTTTCTGGTGGGGGGAAACAGAGAAATCTTCATTCTAAACCAAAGAAATGACTGGATTTGAGAAGAAATGTGATCACACAAATCTTGAATATAACCTTCTTTCGCAGGGCATACTGTATCTTTTTTATGTAAAATAACTGTTTCAGAAACATTTAGCCTTCTATTTAGCTCCACACTCAATACGCATTTTTCAATACCGACAAAGACCAACAAAAAATGTAATGTGATTAAATGTCAAAGTGATTAAAGACTTCCTCTTGCAACATCAATGCATCATGTCTGACCCACCTAATGAATATTTCTTAAAACTGCAGCAGTTTGCAACTAATCGTGCTCTCACACTCACTCTTAATACGGCTTAGCCTGTACAGGGCTGTAGGGGGTCTGGCGTCCATCCCAGGGGGACGGGGTGCCGGTCCAGAGCAAGCCCACACACTCACTCACACACCATAGGAAACTTGGAAACACCAATTAGCGGACTCTGTGTGTCTTTGGGAGGAAACCGGAGTACCCGGATGAAACCCACAAACCACTGGAAGAACATGCAAATTCCATGCAGACAGAACCCCGACCTGACACCACCATGCCGCCACACTAGGAACAGTTCATGCCTGAATAAGACGTTCCCTCTCACCCTCCGATACAGCAGGTGGCAGTATGCACCTGTGATGCACCAGTAAACACAACGAAGAAGAAGAAAAATGAGCACAAGGAAGTCCACATTCGTCTCATTTTTTAAAAATAATTTGGACCACATGCCTGATGCCTGCCTTCCTACTTTACAGTGCAGTTCAGAAGACGAAATCGCATGCTCGTTGATGATGTCGCGTTCTAAATACTGATATACTTTTATGTAAATGGTTTTTGGGTACGATCAGATTTAAATCCTAAATCGAAGCGTGGCCAAGTATGCGAGATTTTCTTTCCACACGGACTCGAAGGCAAGAGCGTTCAGGTCACTCAGACAGACCGGAGCTTGAGGTCGAGTGTACTTGGGCGTGTGCCCGAGCCCCTGGTGTGAGATCAGTATATACGGGGCGGTCAGTGAAACCACATGACATCGAGCAAGCTCCTCGGCTGTAACAGTAATCACAGCGTGTGTGTGTGTGTGTGTGTGTGTGTGTGTGTGTGCAGAAACCAAGAACAAGGCACGCTACCTCGGGTTTAAACACACAGAGAGGAAAAAGCTGGCCGAGAAGCCGAAGAGCGTGGAGCAAGGCTGGAGTTTAACGCAATTTATCAATCAAGTTCCAGTGGTTACATTTTAACCCCCACACACATACACGAGCACACAAACACGGGTGCCACACCCAGCTCTCCTCTACTGCAAGATCCATTTGGTGATTAGATGCAGTGCAGTAGCAGAGAGAGAGAGAGAGAGAGAGAGAGAGAGAGAGTGACTCAGAGATACAGAAAGCAACAGAGAGAGAGAGAAAGAGAAAAACAGATAAAGAGAAAGAAAGGCAGAGAAACAGATTGAGAGACATTGAACAATAAAGACAGAGAGATAGAGACAGAGACAGAGGCAAACGCAGACATACACACACAGAGAGAAAGACAAAGAGAGAGAGATTTTAACAGAGTGTAATATGAAGTGGCTCGTCGTGACCCCCCAGCGTGGCTGAAGGACACACCCACTGCGTCAAGGTCACACGTCTATCCACTGCCCCTGTTCATTAAAAACGCCACACGCCAGCATGGCCAACGTTATCACAGCTCACCACAATGGAGCCATTCTCTCTGCATGTCTCTCATCCCCACACACACACACACACACACACACACCCACAGAAACACTGTGACACGAATTCCAACATGCAGACGTATAAATGCCAGTGTTGTCAGGCACGCGCACGATCCCACACACACACATTCTCTCACACACAGAGCTATATGTGTGTTCGGTTTCCATGTTTTATTCAGGCATCGTCCGCTGTGGAGCCTACACTGCAGAGAGCACACACACACACACATGGCATATACACACACATATACACACTGTGGCACAGATATTAAAAGAATAATCAGCCACGCGTTCACACACACACACACACACACACACACACACACACACACAAACAAGGCATGCAAAGGAGCGATTGCTACGTGCCGCGATTCTGATCCACCCTGCCATACACGGAAATTATGACATTTTATCTAATCACCTTATCACTCAGATAAAGATCAGACGCGTTCACTAGTTTATTTCGTTTTTTTATATATCTATTTACTGGTTCGGATGAAAAGCCATGATTCATCCGAACACACGGGAGCGTCTGCAGCTTTCTTGTTTCTGATCCTAACACACGATATGACACAATGCCGTTTTGCATACCACGACCTTCCGTGGCCAATCGGCTTTCCGTAAAAAGATTAGGAGATGATGTAATGCGCAGCCGCTCCGTGACAACAACAATAAATAGAGAAGACGACGACGTGAGCGTGAACACATGTAATAGGTCAAATAAAGCTTTTATTACACACTCTGTTATAAATCGTGTTTTTCAAGTTTGAGGAATGTATGAGGAAACTTAAAAAAGAAAAAAAGTTTGAAAGTTCCGAATCAGCAAAAAGTTTAAATGAGGTGACGAACAATAAAAGATGATTTATGGACATGTTTCGGGTAAGGCCGGCTTGGCAGAGGGAACGAGTAAGATGCGTGGCTTAATGAATCCTGAATTCCTCCTTCACAAACAAAGCAGGAGATTCTGTCATGGCTTAAGCAAACACCGCGGAAGATAACTTTACACAATACGCACAAAGCGTACTGGTTAGGCACTTAGTTAAAACATTCCAAAACGCACACAGACACATGAGTACGACGCAGAGAGACAGAGACCACCGAAGCACTTCAGGACATTCCTCCTCCTGGCTCGGCAACAAAGCCGTCGTTCAGGCAGAGGCGCCGAGCGGTCATGTTTGTTTCTCCACTCAGGTATTTGCGATAATCTGAGCTGATTGCTGAAGCTGCGCACAAACACTGTACACCGCCTCGTGTCTCATCCTAATCTCCCCAGGCTTATCTCAAGAAAAATAATCTATACCCCAGGACCAGACTATCAGGGCAAAGCCAAACGTTTCCCAGAAGGTCTTGTGCTAATGTTAAGTAGAGAGAGAAAGAAAGAAAGAGCCTTAATGTGCAACCCAACACCCTGCCCAATCTGTCAGGCAGCTTGGTAACACCTGCAGCAATAAGACGCCTACCTGGTTGTCTTGGAGACGGGTGGCTTGTCTGTTTTCGGAGAGGAAGTCGTGCCAACCTTGGCTGTGGCGACAGCGGTTCTGGGAGCCGGAGCTGCTGAAGGTTAAAAGACAGTTTAAATGAACAGGATGCTGCTTTATCTAGATATTCACTAAGAGTAATAGAAATGGGGGAAATCCATTCAGTATTGTATCGTGATTATTTAGTGTTACGATTCGTGTACCGCCGCATTGATTCCAAAATTATTGTTTTTAATTTATATATGTTTGAGGTGATGAAATGTTGACGTTCCTCTATAAGGTGGCAAAAAAAAAATTATCAAATCATGATGTTTATAGAACCGACACCTGGGTATCTTGATAATATGGTATCGGGCCGTCCCTGGTAATTCCCATCGATAGATCGTAATGCATATTTATATAGTGTCGTCCTTCCTGCTGTTTCTAGCTTTTCCAGTAATTTTATCGGAAACAGAATGATGTAAACAAACAACCAAACAAATCATGGCGTATATTTGTGGGCACTGCCTTTTACTCGTTCTTATAGACATTCGTCTTTTAACAGCACCGGTTTTCACCTACCTGCCGATTTTGGTTTGGCCTTGTCCCCATTCACAGCTGTTTTCTTGACTGGCTGCGTCATCCCGGTGGTCTTTGGTGCCGTGACAGGTTTCTTTTCTGTAGTCTTGGTGGCAGGTTTGGTAGTCACTGCCCCTATGGGTTTTTTCGTAGCTGTGGTGGTCGTCTTCTTCTCGATGGCCGCGCCGGTGGTGGTCTTCTTGGTGATGCCGTTGGCTTGCGCCGGCTTCTGTACACCGTTCGTCATGCGGCTCGGATTGGTGCCGGGACGAGCGCCGGCGGTAGACGTCTTTGTTTTGGTGGCACCCTTCGTCTTTGCTTTCGGGTCCGCGGGCTTATCCTTGGTGGCCGCCGTGGGCGTCCCGGATCCTCCTGTCTGAGATTCACCTTGCTCCATCTCTTGTGTTTGTGAAGCCGGCGGAGCCTGTTGTTGGCCTTCGCCCAGCGGCTCCCCCTGGTGTGCAACATCTGCGTCTAGAGCGACCATCGGCTCCGTCGCTCCTGTGTCGACCCCGTCTGGTTTCATCTTGGGGAACAAAACTGGGAACTCGGAAACTCAGCAAGGCAGTGAGTTAACCACTATCAGGTACAGCAGGTAACCTGGAAACACAGAAAAGTGGTGCAGGGTAAGAATCAGGACAAGAGCAATGAAACAGACAGGAGCTTGGGACATGGCTTCAGAGAATTAGGGTTATCAGGCCTAGCATTAGAAAATCAAGCTGAACGTATTTAGAGTATTAAAAAATCTGAAAAAACAGCTGCACCTTAACAAATTTGTGGATTATGATGGTTGTATGTTTTTAATTATCTACAGATGTGTACAGATAGATCTATTATTACAGTTTCACAGTTGATACGGCGCATTAATAAGCCTTGTCGGGGTATATGGTCGTTCGGTGTTAAAGAATGAGCTGGTTTGTAGTAGAGTCTCAATGCCACTGTGATTGTCTGAGCTGTGAAGACTCGTTACCCCTCTTTCTGACTCAGTGGGTTTATGTACAATTTCAGAGCGACACAAATGCACTAGAGCAGCCAGCCAGAGGATGTGGCTTGGCCCAACTGAGGTTGGGGTGCGTGGGAACAAGAAAAAAAAGAAGCTTGAGGTCCCGCTGGACCCGAGGCAGAAAACAGTCCATGCTCTAACTTCCGCACCGAATATGTCGTTCTCTCACACCCACAATCATTACATCATCCTGGTCAGCCTGAGCTGCCCTTTCCCCCATCCACTTCCTTTTTCAGAAGGTCTTTAAGAGCTAGATACACTGCTCCCGGTCACCCCTCCTCCCTCCTTCTGTCCAGCAGAAGAGATCTGCGCTAGTGCTCTTAGGACTGTTTGGACAGATGGCCTTAACAGCTGAGGAAACGCAGAGGGAGAGAGAAAGAGAGAGGAAGAGAAAAGAAGGGGAGAGTGGTAGAGAAGGAAAAGTGCAGACGGAGGGAATTCATGTAGTTTCACACACTCTGAGAGACCGATCTTAGCAAACAGAGAAAAAGAGAGAGAGAGAGAGAGAAGTCTGGGACTTCCCAGTCAAAAAAAAAAAAGATGATGACAGAAGTAGCAATACCTAATCCAAAAAACCACAAAGATCCCCATCAACACCAGAAGCTACGTCTCTCTTCTGAGACGAGTCATTTATGTGTTTTATTTTTGTGAACACGCCTCATAGCCTCTTAAATCACCCTCCGCCTACATTCAAAAACCCGTCAGCAACCACTTAATCCCCAAGCACAAATGCAACTCCTTCTTCCAGAAAAGGGACGAATCTGCGAGAGCAAGCCGCCTGCACATGGAGACCACGGCATGTGTAAAATATTTCATCGCCGGCGCCCTCGCTGTCCCGTTGTCTTCCTGCTGGTTAAAGGGGGCTGCCGTGGATGAGGTCTTTTTTTTCCCTGCGTCATAGCGATAAATCAGACACTCGCTCAGCAGGCAAAGGAGTGTCCTTTTTGAAGCTGGAGGGTTACCAAGAAAACAGTCTAGAAGGCCTGGATCTGAGTCTTTACATCATGGGCTGGGGATGCAATAATTTTACAGTGGCGTAGGATGGAAAAGGTCATCTTTCTATTAGAGAATCTGAAATAATAGCCTTTCGGGCTCGGCCACAAGTCCAAGCTTCTTTCTTGAGCCGTTTGTTTGACACACGATCAACAAATCAGCATTGGAAAGGACAGAAAGGCTAAAAAATAAATAATAATAATCTTCTGTATCTCTCCAAGATTTATTTCTACAACTCCCTTTTGGAGAACATCCTACATCGTTTCCCTTTTGGGCTGTCCTCCAACAAAGCTGCCTAAACGAGAAGACAAGATCCTCTGAGTAGCTCGACTGTCTAATCAGGCCATCTACATATGGCCACTTTGCTCCCTGCTCTTGTGATTCGACAACGCGCAGGAGAGACAGCACTATAAGCGTGTAGGAATAAACGCATTCCTGAACAGCGGAACTGTTTTTCATCACCACTCGAATAAACGAGGAATGAGACCCGGCAGGAACCTCTCAAACAGCTCTGAATGTACTGTGCTTGTGGCGAAAAAGATTGCTAAGCGACTAAGCACACAAGACGGTACTAATCATGCTCATGAATAGCTTGCATGTTTATAACGCATGTTTTTATCATGCAGGCTTTTCTTTAAATAGCCATCGGTGGAGGAACTTTAGACAGGAAAGATTTGCACGAAGCTAAGGATGACGCAGAGTCAATCCTTAGCTCGGTATGACTCTGTTTCTGGGAAAAAAAGCTTTCATCAGCTGTTCACTTCTCCATGGCTCTGGTTTGGCGCTTTAAAAGGGGGTATGCTAAAGCTTTCTGACCCAGTAATCATCAGCAATTTATCACCCTTTGGCGTTTTGCTGAGACCAGGCCGGGCTCGCTAATGCACCGTGGTGCCTGTGGTAACCGCAACCAATCCGCGGATGCCAGAGTGAGGCGAGTCCCTACGTCCACTGGAGGCGGTAGTGGACCCTCCCTAGTGTCCCGGAGCCTAAATAGCAAAATAACACAGAACTCTTGTGTTATTTCCATTCGATAATGAAATGTATCAAAGACCCTGACCAAGACCAAGGTGTTCAGACACCAAAACAAGAGATAGATGTAGCACCGACTGGTTGGGTTACCCAAGTCTCATTCTGAAAGGCATACAGGTGTACACCATATAAAGGACAGCAGGCAGGCGAAGTGATTTTAGTTTTATTTTCGTTTTTTCGCGTGTCCCAGGCAGCAGTAAGAAAACAGTGAGGCGTAAGCACCCACGCCATTTTCCTAACAAAGAGCTGGCTTTCGTTAAACAAACAGCATTTTTCACAACCACACAAACACAGAGGTTTAAATACAGAGGTTCAGCAGGCTGAACTGACACAGGTTTGTTATGTCATCCGATCCATCGTGAGACTTTCGGAAGGAAGTCTTAGATTTCTACTGCTCGAGGGTACGCCCGGTGCACATGTTCATATTTACAAAATGCGAGCGCATTCTCCATACGCCCTCGGACAGAAGTTCAGGAAGCCGCCTCGGCTCAGTGCACAAACAAGCAGCTGTGAAACAAAGCTCACTGGACTCCACCAGATTCTTCCGAGAATACATGCAGAGGAGGGGGCCGGGAGGAAGGAGTTGGGATGCCTGTACAGGTGGTGATGTCAGACCATAACAAATGCCTTTTTGAGGCCGTTGGCTACTGGGGGAAGTGCGAAAACAAAAACGAATCGCTGAGGGAAAGCCAAGAGCTTTAGAAAGAACTGGGACGTGGTAGCGAGTAAGGATGTAACTTTTGTTGGTCGGCCAACAGCTTCTGTGTGTCGGGCACCTGGGCTCCGTCCAAATGTAGGATAAGAAAAAGCAAGTTTTTTTTGTTCTGTGTATGTGTGTATGTGCAGATCAGGGAGGCCTGATCTGTGGCACTATTTCAGTTCAAGAATGCTAGTATTTTCAGAAGTTTCAGGATTAACTGGGCATCCTTTGTATTCTCCACCCATGCATAGTCCATTATTCTGCCTCGGGGTGCTACACATGCCTACTCATCCCATCAGTTTCGAGAATGGCTTGAGCCGTATCACACTACGCGGGATCCGAACGGGCATGACTCATCAAGGCTGCGAACTCTGGAGGGGGTTGACCCCACGAGGTGGAAAGATTAACACACGACAGGGCTTGTTAACCCTGTACAAAGCCTGATGCTAATCCCGCTTGAGCTGGCCGACCATCCTCCGGCCTATGGGGCAAGAAACCAAAGAGCGAAAAAGAGAAAACAGAGAGCTAGTGTACGCCAACAAACAAATAAACCACACAAACCACGCCGGTCAATGCCGCGAATGTTGCTGTTTCGACGAGCTTCAGATTTGGCGAACTGGAGGGCCGACGGAAGCGGTAACAAAGGCAGCGTTGTGGCTCGAATCTGGAACTGAGGGAAAGTGACTACGCATATGAGTTGTAATGCCAAGTCGACTGAACACAGCAGATATCTGCGATCTTTCTCCCTGTGACCAGTCAGCCGAGGAGGAAGTAAGAAGACATTTAGTTGATCTCAAGAGACGTTTGTAACCTGAAGACCAAAACCCATTACCCATTATCCTGCTCACAGTGAGAGCCACTGCCGGGGGGCAAATTAGATAAGTGGTGATCAGGAGCAGCTGGTGGGGTTCGATCAATAGCGCTGTACTGTGTGTGTGTGTGTGTGTGTGTGTGTGTGTGTGTGTGTGTGTGTGTGTGTGTGTGTGTGTGTGTGTGTGTGCACATGCTCAATTTCTTACACACACTCATTCACCATGATGGGTGGAGATAACATCTGTGGCAGGCAGCCAATATGCCTAGCAAGCTAGGGAAGTGAAAGGCGTGCCCACATGCACACACACACACGCAGACACACACACACACAGTACTCTCCCTATAAGAGGATTACCCATCCTTTATGCCAGGCATGGCACAGATGGAACACACCATACTACCAGCGAAAACACAATAATGAACAGCTGAGTCAACTGATGCGCCTCAGACTATCTACAGCAAACAGAAAGTTGACGGCGCCCTTTATTTCGCTGTCGAGTCATTCATGTGACAGAGCCGCACACTAATAGTGCGCACTACTAATGCCCAATTTATTCGATTTTATTAAACAGGCCTTTAAAAAAGGCCAGGTTTCGTATTCACTATTGAGCCCTTGTTTACGCTCGGTGTATATTCCCAGTCATGTGCACTTCACATGTGATTAATAATGAGCTCGTATTGATCAAATAATCCAAACTAAAGCACACACTCTCTCTTACACGCAGAAGTATCAGGCATGTCCGAAACTGCAAACAGTAGAGACGGGGAGGAAAAATTCTGTTCGATTCAGTGATGTATCGCAATTCTTTCGTGTGGCAATTCGTGTATCGCCACACTGACTCCGAAATCTATTCGTTTCTCTATTTGATTTTCAGAAAACCATTTGAGGTTGGAAAACATTGCAGTTCCTCTATAATCCTACACTTACCAGTTTTTATAGATATGTACTGTATGTGCATCAGACGATTCTCTGAAAAGAAAAGGTTGCGATGCTGAAATCTGTACCGAAATCTATTCCCTTTCATCATCCTTTGTTGTGAACAGGCCTGAAACAGGAACCTGTAATAAAACGAGAAGGAAATGCAAATCCAAGTCCTAACCTCAGGCTCGCTGATAAAGATTTAACACAGGAACTTCTGATGGCTCGGTATGCAAAAAGCCCCCCCCCCCCCCGTATCTGCCTGATAACTGATCCAATTTATGTAAAAAAAAAAAAAAAGAAGGAAAAATGAGTTGTGGTGAAATATACTGTAGAGCTTTGTTTCCTGTTTGGTATTTTTTCCACATTAACCCCAGTGTTGCAGTACAAATCCTCCTCTGATGCAACAGTCTGTAAATCACAGCGTGTAGTTTTAGAAGATAATTGACCTCCACTAAAAGGTCACCCAGATCAAAAAAAAATAAAAAATGAGGACACACAAACAGTGGAAACTACAAGCACAACGCTGGTCTGAAATAAAAAGGAAGAGAGAGAAAAAAAAGGGCACGGACAACTGTGGTGTGTGACAACTGCACACGGCCCGTCGAGGCTTTATCTGTACCGCAGCAACAACAGGGTAACACAATCAGGGGAGAGCACGAGCGACTGCAGGAAAACCACAGCGGCGTTTTTTTGGCACGGCCATCTTGGGGAAAGCCACGCCGCGGTCGCCCTGGAGTGTATGGATGGCTGCTGCGGTTTGGATAATCGCTCCGCTGCAGACGTGGGTGCCGCGGCTACGAAGATTATTAATGGAGGTGGTCGTGAAATTCGCGGGGTCGTCCGGTTCTTTCCCTGTAATTATTTTGGGAATAAGGGAGCTGGATGACCAATCAGAGCGCGGAGAGAGAATAAGGCTGAGTCATGTGCACCATCCCCGGGCTGCAATGGCGGCTATTCATCATGACATGATACATGGGTCATTGTTGTTTACCAGAATATCCGGCTTTCAGAGTGAAAAACGATGTCACATAATGATCTAAAGCTTTGACCTTTGATGTTAGACACACTTACTTAAAAATATCATATGTCACTATGTCGCTTCTTTTGGACATAATACGCCATACTAATATACATATATAACAGCATTACCAAGTGGCCGTTTGGTCATGTTCTTTAAAAAGGATATAACACGTCAACCTTTGACATTATACACAATTTATATAAATAGAATACTGTATACGTCTACAAATATCCTATGACAATATGTCACCTTGTAATATAATACAGGCTACTAATATACATTTATAACAGTATTCCCAAGTGACCGTTTGGTCACGTTCCTTAAAAATGGTATACACAACACAACGTATTTGCTAATAATAAGTAGCTTGGACAGAATTTAACCATGTATCCATGGTTACACAACAACCCCACCAACCAGACTACAACCAGAACAATGCAAGGACGTCTGGATCGAACATTCCGGTCGGGATCAGAAGAGAACAGAGCATTTATATATACGACGAGGCCTACGTAATATGCTACAGTATAACGTACATCAGGATCGTTGCGGCGTGCCCGTCTTCTGACGTTACGATGTAACGAAATCGTAAAAAGAAAAATGCATTATGATCAATCACGTAAGGCCAGGTTCTACATATCGGCCCAGATGAAGTTCACTTCTAATTGCTGCTTCAATATTAGACAAATTAATTGGATATTTTTATAGAGTCCGGATACCGCTGAGGTTGCAACGTGGAACCGATCGAATTTTTCTTTTAAAGAGCGACAGACGGCGCGGAAAGACGACGGCCATCTTGGTTCTTTTGTTTGTCGAGACGCAGACGGGTATCGAAATCAGAACCTTTCCATGCCTCAAGACTTACAAGACAAACGTGGTTATAAAACCGATACAACTCACTCCATCATCATCATCATCATCATAGAGTCATAATTCTGCGAACTGGACTGTAACCTGTTTGCTATTCCGACTCAAAAGTGATAAAGGAACGTTATCTCTTTTTGTGCCTAACATGCGCTGTCTGTCATAATCAGGACTTGGAGATCTTTCCTCCTCTTGCAGATCATTACTGCCGTAGGACGATTTATCTGATCGATGAGGTGTCGGATACGATCTTGGCAGCTATCGTAATTATAGAGAAGAGAAGGATGTCTGAAGCAAAGATTCCACGTCTTTCTTAGTTAATATCGTTCTTCCTTTCCTAGTCTTTTTGCTATTTTGCGGACGAAAGATGGACAAAAGTACCTGCTTTTTTTAATGTTCTTTTTTTCATATGATTTATTATGAGAAATCTTCAGCGACGCATCTTAACGCTTCTGCTTCTCAGCGTACAAACAAACCACGGATTGATAATTAGTTGGTTTTTTTGAGTGCATGAAAAGAAGGAGGAGGGGGAGAAAAAGAGAAGGAGATGGAGACGGAGAAAGACAAGAAGAAGAAGGAGGAGGAGGAGGAGATGGAGGAGGAGAAGGAGGAGGAGGAGGAGGACCGGTCTCATCCAGCCGCCCAGCTACAGAACAATAGAAACCCAAAAGTGATGGATAGAGAGAGACATGGGGAGGGGAGATCTATGGGGGTAAAGGGGGTGGGTGGGTTGGTTTGTCTATTGCGGGAGGGGGGCAAATAAGTTTAAGCAGCATGAATAGTGAAAAAATATATATAGACCCTTTTTTTTCTCCCTTTTCTTTTTATATCAGAACATCTATCACCATGCAGGAACGAGGTAATCGTTCCGGTCTCGTCTGATGTCACGGGTTGAGTAAAATATACCGGTGAAGAAGTAAATAAATGATACATGATTATAGCATGATGTCGTACGGGAACGATTTTATAATGCGTTCCATACGCAACAAGTTCGATTTATGCACAATGAAGGGAAAAAGAAAAAAAACATACAACACAAGACCAACAGGTTCACCTAACACAATAGATCAGATCTTAGATCAGATTGGATTAGATTAGATTTTTCGTATGATCGTATAATGATTTAGCAAATCGTACTCTTTCTCTCATTATTTTTTTTATTGTATTGTCTGGTTATAATACTGAGAACAAGAGGGGTTTCGCATGTTTGGGGAAATTTCTTTCACTCAGACAAAAAGAGAGAGAGAGAGAGAGAGAGAAATAACCCCAGGCGCTGGTTTTATATCGTACAGAAATGAATCTAACTTCAATGAGATTACGTCGTCTAGACATCCAGTCTAGACAAATCGAATGTGTGTTTTAAGACAGAAATGATGTGACTCGCCTGGTGCTGCTGCTGTTAGTTTCCCCCCCAGATAAGAAGCCCCCTTACCCTTACCCAAGCTGTGTCCTCCTCCAGCTACGCCCAAACCGAGGCTCCCCGTGTCTCAAAAAGCAAGTGACCGACGAAAACTAAAGAAAGAACAGAGACAGAGAGAGAGAAGGAGATAGAGAAGGAGAGAAGGAGAGAGACAGAGAGAGAGAAGGAGAATGCGCTCACACACTCACTGGAGTTTAAAGCAGGATAGGGTGTAGAGGAAAGCTCCGAGTGTTTCCTTCTGGGAGCCTGGTGTCGGAGTGGTGTGTAAGAGAGAGACACACCGAGAGAGAGAGGGAGAGAGGGAGGAGGAGGAGGGGAGGAGAGAGAGATGCTGCATGAAGAATGGACAGACGCTTTAGAAGCCGCCTCTCTCTCTCACACACACACACACACACGTGAGAGAGAGAGAGAGTGCATGCTTCTGTACTACCTAGTATACATCAGAATAGTCACTAGGGAACTGTTGAATTAATACCCGTCGCCATGGCTACGGCCTCACGCGCATACTCCCATACTACAGGCAGCATGCCACCGCCGACTCAAACTTACCAGCCGCCACTATCGTAACGGCCAAATACGAACCGTTCAACTTTTAAAAACCCCGTCGCCATGGTTACGCCCTGAGTCGTTCTTTTTTCTTTCTTTCTTTCTTTCTTTTTCATACGTACTTCCGCACTATACAATACGTTAAATGAGAATAGCACACGCTACCGTTCTAAACCCAGGTCGTCGTGGCTACTACGCACTAAACTTCCATACTAGATCCAACTCACCAACCGCCACTAACGTTCTAAGTACAGTTTAAACCTTGTATACATACTTCTACACCACATAGTACACAATACTACTTATACTACATGCTGCTGTTCTAAACTCAGGGGCCGCCCAGGTCGCCATGGCTACGCTCTAACGCGCATACTTCCGTACTAACTAGTATACATCTGAACAGCCTCTGGGTAACTGTTGGATTTAAACCAGTCGCCATGACTACGCCCTAACGCCCGTACTTCCATACTAGGTAGTAACCAAACTCATCAACCGGCACTAACCTACTAAGTCGTTTGGTCAAATAAGAACCGTTCGGTTTAAACCCGTCACTCATTCATACTTCTACTCTAAATCATACAGAATACTACATGCTAAGTGCCGTTCTAAACTCAGGAACTGTTCAGGTCGCCATGGCTACGCCCATACTTCCGTACTACCTAGACATGTCTATAACTACTGCATCACTCAGTAGTACGCGTTCCGTTAACAAGTGTTAGATGTTTAAAACTACTTAGTGTGTATTGTGTATAATGTGTATTGTGTATTAGTATCGTGTGTAAGCAGTATGTGTTATAATCCAGCCAATCAGCGGGCGCTCGGGGTTTATTCAAACGATGAAGGATGATGTCATTAGACAAGCCAAGCAAGGGCGCGCGCGTTTTTATAAAGCCCCGCCCACGGTCGAAAGTTCCAAATCCTTCCACGCGCCATTCCCAGTTCCCGCCCTTTTCTTTTCTTTCTTTTCCTTAGTGTTGAGCTGTCTCATGGTGGTCTTATTCTGTCGCACTGGGGGCTCCTGAGTACTTGCTTATATATATGAAAGCATTAAAGATTACAGATGGATGAATGAAACGTTTTATATAGTGATGTGAGTGAGTGTGTGATGGAGGTGATGGAGAAAGGCGGCCATTTTGTTCCAACAACAAATAAAAAAAGACAAATTATAAATCTACTCATGAAACCTGTTTCTCCTGTGGTCTAGCTACTGTATCAAATTTATTTCACTATATACATATACAGCCAAAAGTACGTACACCCACATTGCTCCCATCAACGCTATATGGACAAAAGCATTTACCCAAACTTGTTAATTATTAGATTATGGTGTTTCAATCAATCAGGCCCCTTATCCCCAGTGAAGAGCAATCTTAATGCTTCAGCATACCATGACAACATGGACAATACTACAGTATGCTTCCAAATTTGTGGCAACAGTTTGGGAAAGGTCCTTTTCTATTGCAACATGTCTGTGCACCAGTGCAAAAAGCAAGGACGTGGTCTTAATGAGTTTGGTGCGAAAGAACTTGATTGGGCCACACAGAGCCCTGACCTCAACCCCATCGATGACCTTTGGGATGAACTGGAACGGAGATTGCGAGCCAGGCCTTCTCGTCCAACATCATAAATGCTCTACAGAATGAATTCCTACAGAAAAATCTTGTGGACAGACTTACAAGAAGAGTGGAAGCGGTTATAGCTGCAAAAGGGGGACCGACTCCATATTAAAGTATAACATTGCAAGTTCGGCCAAATACTTTTGTTCACATAGTGTATGTCTTGTGAAAATCTCAATCTAATCCCAGATCTATTCCCCCTTAAGAAAACATCACCCAAACAAGTATCTTCCAAAACATTTCATAATACTGAAGACTTAGGCCCTTACGCAAACAAGGTGCACAACCCAGCCATAATGCTTAAAGTTAAACCAGCTCTGCAAATCTATATGTAAAACTGAGTTAAAAAAAAAAAACACCGTCAGTAAAGTAAGTACAAAGCACTTCTGGTTTTAGTCCCATATTTGCATGCATGAATTCACCTTCATACAGTGTGGTAATTAGGTATTTCTAGCAATTCATCTTTGTTTGGTGAAAAAGTCACCTTTTTTAAAATTTCACAAACTCTTTTTAAAGTTAAGCCTTTATTTGTCACATATACATTACAGCACAGTCAAATTCCTTCTTCGCACATCCCAGTGTAACTGGGGTCAGAGCGCAGGGTCAGCCATGATACAGCACCCCTGGAGCAGACAGGGTTATCTTGTTACCTTATGCTCAAGGGCCCAACAGTGGCAACCTGGTGGAGCTGGGGTTCGAACCGCCGATCTTCCCGTCGGTAACTCAGTGCCTTAGCCCTCTGAGCTACCACTGCCCCTTTTATCATTTTTGGTGTTTATTCTTTGTGCATTAAGTAGTTGAATAAAGGACCTAACTTGTTTTGGGAAAATTCCACAGCATGAAATGTAATTATAAAAGAATTTTTAAAAAGTGTATCTGTGGTATAAGAAGAAAAATGTTTATTGTTTAATATACCTGCAGTATTATTATTATTATTATTATTAACAGCCACGCTGTTGGAACAAAAGAGTTTAGTACAGACTCCTAAAATCCCCTGGCTTGTCTATTTAAACACTGTACAAAACCTAATAATGCTCATGTTGTGTTTTAATAAACAATGGTGGATTTTAAATGAAATGATAAAATAAAACAATCCAGCTTTGTGATTCCTTAATGGTGTTGCATACAGGGCTTTTGTCTTCTAGGCTTTTTCTGTCTCTTTTATCCGAACATCTCTTTCTCTCTCTGTCTGACTGGCAGCAAAAGAAAAGTCAGGGTGGGTTTTGGCATGTCTGTCTGTCTGTCTGTCTCTATCTCTCTCACTCTCTCTCTCTCTCGCTCTCTATCTCACTGTACATCCCTTGCTTTACCCTCCTTCTTTTCCTCCCTGCGTCTGCTCGCCTGTCTGAAGAAGCCAGTCTTTTGTGCTGTCTTCGATTTCTCCTCCTTATACAAAACAGGATCTCACAAGCTCACCTCATGTCAGACGTCTCTCTTTAGTGTGATATCATTGCCATCTCATGCAGATGAACGTCGCGATGGCTGCCGTGCTGATGCACTGTTAATAAGCTTACACATATTACCTCCACAGCCCTGACACACCCTCAGCCGTTGTGCACTCTAGATTAGAACTATGAGTGGGGGTTAAAACTATTACTCCACAGTATTAGGAGGAGCTCATGGCATGTCTTAGTAAGTCTTCAGGCAAATTTTATTTAAGGCGTGTTTGCAAGGAATGTGACAAGGTCCTCATCTGTCCTCATCCTCAAGTGTTTTAACATATATAGTTAACATTACAGTTACAATTTGCAAAAAGGCTAATAATTGGATTCAATTCAGTGTTATTTGTATAGCTCTTTTAACAATAGTCACTATCTCAAATCAGGTTTACAGAATTTTATTTATATGTATGAATCAAAATGATTAGATGAGGAAGCTGAGGGTATCGGTGGCAAGGAACCCCCTTAGACGAGGGAGGAATCTTTAGAGGAACCAGACTCAACAGGGGACCCATCCTCATTTGAGTGAAATCAAATAGATGGGATTGACCTGCAGTCATCCTGTGTGTTAGGAGGCTGGAAGTTTAGTATAACAGCAGAGATGTTTATATGGAGTCCATTTCGTTTTTGGAGGCTCAGGTACAAAGCTGTTTGTGGGAATTTCAGTTCAGAACTATTGAGCGACTGCAGTCACAAGTCATCAGAAAACAGCTGTCTCAGGCCATCTTCATGGTCAAGCGGAACCGTCCCTAGTCACCACACTCATCCCAAGCAGACCACACAGCACCATCCTCAGCAGTACGCCAGAGACCTTCATGCAATAACACATAATATACACGACCAATAGTCATCTAAGTGATTTCTATCTGGAACCGTAAGCACAATTTCATTCTTATTTCTGCAGTGTCACCTTCGCTGACGGTTTCCAATGCACACAGATCTTATTTTAAACAACATGTAGTCAGTGTAGAATTCCCATAAGCTGCTTAAAAGTCATATACTGTATACTTTGCTCAGAGTTCAAGCCAGCAAATGGTTTTAGTCGTCTTGACATTGCAGGAATGTTCTTCACCAATGTTGAATGACTTTTGGTATTTGGTTGTATTTGTAAGTCAGAACAATGTTGGTATACCAGCATTGCTGAATTTACATTAAACTAATGTTGGCTTAACAATGCAGTAATGTTTTTTTTCCAACCTTAGAACAACATTTACATTTTATTCTAATGAAAGCAATGAAGCAATGGAAGCAGTGTTGATTTGTTGATCATACAGTATACAATTTTATTTTTATGTTCTCTAAGCTACCATTGAAAAGGCCACTTGGAAAGGCCAGCTTACCCTTTTGTAGTGTTACATATACATACTGCAAAGTCTCTTATGGTAGCTGCTCAAGCATCAAACATCAGCACATCCACCAAATTCAGTTTATTTTTATTCTTAAATGAGTTTTCCACTTGTATTTTACATCTAATTTACATCATAAATCATGCTTCATTTAAACATATAATAATGACCAATACAACAAAAAAGAAGAACAAAGGCTTGTGGGGGAAAAAACGTTCACCTGAAAATCTGCCATTTGCCAGCCAATAAATAAATTATATATATAATGTATTCCTACAATTATATAAAGTAATATTGAAGAGAGATTATTATTGGTTGGAAAAATTTCACCTTAAATTATCATGTGCCATTTGACAGCTAATAATCTAACCTCTACATGACTCAGGCCTTTATTTTTTTCAATAACTGCAGGAAAACATTCTATAAAGAAAAAAAAAATCAAAATCTTCATGGTAAAAATATATTACAAAATTACCAATACAAACTTATTTAATGCTAAGTATACCACAATCACAATCAGTTTCTTCATGTGGAATATTTAACCTATGCAAGACATCATGTAGCACAAATGACACAACCAGTATTGAGCAAAGATGCATTAAATATTACTTGATATATATATATATATATATATATATATATTCATTCATTCATTCATTTTCTATACCGCTTAATCCTGTGTTCAGGGTCGCGGGGGACCTGGAGCCTATCCCAGGAGACTTCGGGCACTAGGCGGGGTACACCCTGGACAGGGTGCCAATCCATCGCAGGGCACACACACATACACACATTCACACACCACGGGCAATTTAGGGACGCCAATTAGCCTAACCTGCATATCTTTGGACTGTGGGAGGAAACCGGAGTACCCGGAGGAAACCCACCAAGCACGGGGAGAACATGCAAACTCCATGCACACAGAGACGGGAATCGAGCCTGGCCGGGGAATCGAACCCAGACCCTGGAGGTGCAAGGCGACAGTGCTAACCACTACACCACCGTGCCGCCTATATATATATATATATATATATATAATTAAATTCTGTTAATTTTGACATGCTGGTTAGTTTTTCATCTCAAATGTGCACAAATAATAAAATGCCAAAAGAAACCCTGACCTGAACTCTGAAACTTACTGTATACTTATTTACTGCTTAAACCCAGCAGCATTAATTAACACTGAATGAGCCCTGGGAGACGAATTAAAATCTTGCAACTTCTCACGCTGACATGGAATCAATGATGGTCACTGCACATCAATCAATCAAATGCTGACTTCTAAGAATAAAACTTAACCACCTTTCTCACTGTACCGAGTTTTCAGCCTTATAGCATACAGTATGACTGCAGATCAAACCCTGCTATATCCATCTGATATGACTCAAATGAGGATGGGTTCCTTATTCAATCTGATTCCTCTCAAGGTTTCTTCCTATTGACATCTCAGGGAGTTTTTCCTTGCTCATCGGACAAGCCGAATATAACTTATACATATTTTATCAAATTTTTTAGCAACAATGACCAATGTTAAATAAAATTAAATAAAATTAAATAAATTGAATTCATAGAATATCAGATGAGGTTCTTTTGCCTACTTTGGCATTCTACACACACTCACCTAAAGGATTATTAGCAACACCCGTTCAATTTCTCATTAATGCAATTATCTAATCAACCAATCACATGGCAGTTGCTTCAATGCATTTAGGGGCGTGGTCCTGGTCAAGACAATCTCCTGAACTCCAAACTGAATGTCAGAATGGGAAAGAAAGGTGATTTAAGTAATTTTGAGCGTGGCATGGTTGTTGGTGCCAGATGGGCCGGTCTGAGTATTTCACAATCTGCTCAGTTACTGGGATTTTCACACACAACCATTTCTAGGGTTTACAAAGAATGGTGTGAAAAGGGAAAAACATCCAGTATGCGGCCGTCCTGTGGGTGAAAATGCCTTGTTGATGCTCGAGGTCAGAAGAGAATGGGCTGACTGTTTCAAGCTGATAGAAGAGCAACTTTGACTGAAATAACCACTCGTTACAACCGAGGTATGCAGAAAAGCATTTCTGAAGCCACAACACACACAACCTTGAGGCTACAACAGCAGAAGACCCCACCGGGTACCACTCATCTCCACTACAAATAGGAAAAAGAGGCTACAATTTGCACGAGCTCACCAAAATTGGACAGTTGAAGACTGGAAAAAAAAACTTGCCCAGTCTGATGCGTCTCGATTTCTGTTGAGACATTCAAATGGTAGAGTCAGAATTTGGCGTAAACAGAATGAGAACATGGATCCATCATGCCTTGTTGCCACTGTGCAGGCTGGAGGTGGTGGTGTAATGGTGTGGGGGATGTTTTCTTGGCACACTTTAGGCCCCTTAGTGCCAATTGGGCATTGTTTAAATGCCACGGCCTACCTGAGCATTGTTTCTGACCATGTCCATCCCTTTATGACCCCCATGTACACATCCTCTGATGGCTACTTCCAGCAGGATAATGCACCATGTCACAAAGCTCAAATCATTTCAAATTGGTTTCTTGGACATGACAATGAGTTCACTGTACTAAAATGGCCCCCACAGTCACCAGATCTCAACCCAATAGAGCATCTTTGGGATGTGGTGGACCGGGAGCTTCATGCCCTGGATGTGCATCCCACAAATCTCCATCAACTGCAAGATGCTATCCTATCAATATGGGCCAACATTTCTAAAGAATGCTTTCAGCACCTTGTTGAATCAATGCCATGTAGAATTAAGGCAGTTCTGAAGGTGAAAGGGGGTCAAACACCGTATTAGTATGGTGTTCCTTATAATCCTTTAGGTGAGTGTAGTTTGTTGTAAATCTTGTTACATCAAACCTGCTGGCAAGAATTGATACGACAAAAACGATCACACCAAAATGGTAAAAGAAAAAAAAATCCCAAACTGTTGGGTTTGCAGTAGCTTTTGGTCAAGTTATAATTGCCTGACCAACTACAGTAACTAGCAGCGTCTATATTGCTTGGTTATCAGCTAGGAAGATTCATTGATCCCAATTGTTCCAAGTGACCAATCATTAATCATCTTTTTTTCTACCAACAATTACAGATTACGATTGTTTGTTCCATTTGTGGCGCCCTTATATTAAACCCTCTTCACGGGGATATTTACAGCGGTAAACGCAAGCTCTTCTTTCCAAAACTGTTTTCCTTCAGAGACAAAAGCATCTTTTAAAAAACTCCTTCAAATGTTTTTGTCATGCAAATGACCTTGACTATGCAGTGAACATGCAAATGGCTCGGTGAGATCATACACAGACTTCTAGTGACTTTGGCTTTGAATACGTGTTCCTGACTTTTCAGTGAAAGGACTCGGCAACACCGCTTGACACTAGCATTCGGGACACGCCCTTAATCGCTCCTCCAACAACCAGAACGTTCTTCCCGCTCCAAGTCCGGTTCCTCCTCCCCCTCTCGTCCATTTTCTTCGACACAACAGTGGCCATGATCTCACCCAGTTGACGGGACAAACACAGCGAGCGCCAGCCAAGGCTGGCATTTCACAGGCCACCGGGACAGAGGTGTTGGCTCTGCCCAGACGCCCACACAAAGGGAGGAAGTGTACCCGTAGCTGCAGAGTTGTGTACTGAAGGCGCAGGAAGGGGCAGAGCAGCCGAGTCGCCACTCACTTCCCTTCTCCTCCTTTCCACATTACAGTTAGCGTGTGTTTGTGTGTGTTCAAGGAGTCGCGCCTGAGTCTGCAGCTGGGCAGCGTGACACAAAGAAGCTGGCATGCAGTCAAATACTGACAGACAAGAGCACAGACACACACAACAGTCCACGCTCTATCAATACTCACACAAATAAACTGTCAAGCCCAGCCCCGGCACTCGGTTTGCTCCTGAGGATGAACTCACACACCCTCACCCACACCCACGCCGTGTCAAACACAGAAGCATCTCAGGTATCTCCAAACACACCTGCACAAGACATGCTCTTGCACTTTCTGCAGATCTCACACACACACATATACACACAGCCCCACTTCTTAGTATAAACACACAAAGGAACTGGGTGTGTGTATATTTGTGTGTGTGTGTGTGTGTGTGTGGATGGAGGCATGCAGACACACCCAGCGCAGTTCTGAAACCACTGGATCTCAAACCTGCGCATAAACATTCGACGCAGTTTGAGCCGGAGCAGATGCAAACCGAGCACGGTCACGTGAAAAGGAAGCATACGCCTTGCAGGTTAGCGCTAGTGCTAACTCGGTTGCCTCAGGGGCAGCATGGTTTCCCCGGAGACCGGAACGTGCCAGAACGGCACCTGATTAGCATATTTCCCATTAGGAAAATTACAGAGGTGCATATGCAGAGAAATACAGGCTAATCCATGCTAATCGCAAGAAGCATTACGCGACGTTAAGTATCAGCTGTCTGAGTTAGGGATGGGGTAGATCTCGAGGAGGACAAAGCAATGTTCACCGATGTGGCGTAATGGTAATTGGAGGTAAAATCCCAGCAAGTGCGAGAGAGACGGTGAAAGAGACAAACACAAATGTTTGACTAAAAAAAATCTATCTTCCATTATAGTGCATTTTAGTTCAGTTTCTCATGTTTTCCAGCAAGGTTCTCGCAGTTCTCACAGACATTTGAGGGATCAGCTCTCACTGTGTCTTCAGTATTGTTCGAGAATATAGAAAAGAACTTACCAAACAAGAAACAATGAATCAGAAGGTGTATCCATCCTTTTGACCGGTACTGTATATCTGAATTTCTATAATGATTTAAGATGAAGTTATTACAATCGCATCATAGAAATTCAGATACAGTATACAGTACCAGTCAAAAGGACGAATCACTTTCTGATTCATTGATTATTTTCAAAATGAAATAAAACATATTAGAGAATTAAGTATCAACAACAACAGTTGCTATTTGAAGACATGAAGGTCAGCTGTTCTGGAACAGTTCTTGTAAGAACAGTATTGTGTCAAGTGTTATGCAAAACCCATCAAGCTTGTGTCTCTCATGAAGACCTTCCCAGGAAAGCAAGACCAAAACTGTACCTCTGCTGCAGAGGAGACGTTCAGTTAGAGTCAGCAGCCTCAGAAATCACCAATTAACAACCAGCACCTCAGATTAGAGGCGTTATGAAGCTTTACAGAGCAGAAGTAGCAGAAACATCTCAATGTCAACTGTTCAAAGGAGATTATTGTGGATTTTAGTAGGAAAGGTTGGACGGTATGTCCAAACATTTGACATGGTTTGAACTTGGAAGTTGTAGCTCCTGAAAGACAAGGAGACTCTCAGAGATGACCTAGTCATGTATTTAACCATCAAACCCAATGAAAACCACAAATTCCTTTCTTGCCCAGACGCCTGTGTGTGTGTGTGTGTGTGTGTGTGTGTGTGTGTGTGTGTGTGTGTGTGTGTGTGTGTGTGTGTGTGTGTGTGTGTGTTTGACATAAACATCCTACATTTACACTGGGTTTTTCTTGTTTTGAACATTTCCTACATAAAACTGCAGCTTGTAAATTTTATGATGTCATTTATTTTGAACTTGCTTTTATTATTGTAATTATAGGTCTAGGTCATGATCGCTCTTACATTCCAACCAGTGATGAGAATTCCAGCTCTTTCAGCTCTTCATTTAGTACTACATCTGGCTTTTATAATTCAGGCAAATTTAGCAATGCTTTGACATGACTTTCGTATGCATGTGCCTACATCACTTAAATTATTCAACATAATTACACTAAACCTTTTTACACTATTATTTCACATTATGTTTGGTATAAAATCGTGAACCCATAAGAACCCAGACGCAAAATCACCCGGATATAACGCAAATCAGGAATACTACTGTACATGGTATTTTCCTGACAGTTTTACGGTTAAAATCAGTGAGTGACATATATCTGTCTGCAATATTTTCTCAGTTTGTTGACAGGTTAAATATTGAATATGAGTTATACTGTAATCGTTGTTATTAAATCAATAGAACTGTTAAATGGGATGAAACTGCTTGTGTCACATATGCTGCTTAGGCACCATTTTGGAAATGACATCATGGGTACACAAGCTCAGAGATACTCACACGACTGCACCAGGATGCTCATTACATTACATAAGGAACTTTCTAGAACATTTACAGTCTTTGTGTCACCCGGATCTACTTTAGTGTATCTCCTATGCACGTGGTATAAGCAGCGACAATGTTATCATCCTCCATTGGATTTACTTAAACGCATTTTGTTTCTGTGTTATACATTTGAAAGGGATGTTCACAGCTGGAATGTTGCTCTGGTCAGGACGGTCTTTAACATGCTAATATTCCCAGCCATAAGCTTTACCGCAGTGAATCCCTGACACACTCGAAGCTCTCCTTCCTTTCATCGAGCTCAGCTCTCCATACAGTGACACTGCGGAGGATAAAAGCTCCTCTTAAGACTTTTACATGACGAGGTAAGATTGCTCTTTCATCAGTAAAGAGTGCTGGATTAGTGCCGAAAGGCAGCTCTGCATTAAATATGCGGGATCATCAGGGTCGACGGAATGACAGGTGATGAGGCGGTTTTAAAAGCGCAGCACAGAGACAGGCTTCCTGACGCTCCAGTGCCTGTGGAGTTTGCTTCTCCCCTGGGGCCAGACTCTTAACAGACCTGGGAATGCACACACACACACACACACACACTCTCCCTCTCTGGGGTCATATGGTAAGTGCTTCCTGTCCTGGTTCTATTGTTGAGTGAATAATGTATGACAGACTTGATGGTATTGGACACTGGCACTGTATTAAACCTTCCGAGTGGCATCTTCAGCTCTGTCCCTCTTGCTTTATTGTTTTTGTTCAGTTCCTCCCCCTCGATTCAAAAAGCACACCTACCTCGATCTATTATTAAACTGTTCACCGTATTGAAACATCTAACGTATATATATATATATATATATATATATATATATATATATATATATACAATGTATTAATTTTAACACGCTTATGAATAAGTTATTAGTGATTCCATAACAATTCAAATCCGAAATATCACACGACATTATTTGATAAAATACTGAAAGCATCTAATAATAAAATAACATAAAATACAACACGTATAAAACACAGGGTTTAAGCCTGAAGTTCAAGTTGTATTTTTTTTAAATACATTTACATTTATTTACATTTAATATAGTAATGTTGGATTTGAAAGAAGGAACAACAGTTAATGTAACTGTTAGGAAACTGAAAGTCAGGAAAGATTGGTGGTGGTTAAAATACACACACAAATACAGTGGCTTGCAAAAGTATTCGGCCCCCTTGAACTTTTCCACATTTTGTCACATTACAGCCACAAACATGAATCAATTTTACTGGAATTCCACATGAAAGACCAATACAAAGTGGTGTACACGTGAGAAGTGGAACGAAAATCATACATGATTCCAAACATTTTTTACAAATAAATAACTGAAAAGATTGCTTCTACAAAGTATTGACTCAGGGGGCTGAATAATTACACACACCCCACTTTGCAGCTATTTATTTGTAAAAAATGTTTGGAATCATGTATGATTTTCGTTCCACTTCTCACGTGTACACCACTTTGTATTGGTCTTTCCAATAAAATTGATTCATGTTTGTGGCTGTAATGTGACAAAATGTGGAAAAGTTCAAGGGGGCTGAATACTTTTGCAAGCCACTGCATATTTAATTTTGTGTATGTATATACTGTATACAGTACAAACAGAGTCAGCCAAAAAAAAATGTATACACAAACCAGGAAATGAAACTTGTATAATTATCATTGTGACAATAATATATAATATACATCATCACTGCATATACAGTCATCTGGACTGCACTGTATAATTCATGACACTAAATGTCATTAGCAAAAAACAAAATCAATAATAAACATATCATAAATGCTATATTCATGCATAAACCTGTAGCAGCGTATGCACTCCTACTATTGGCATTGTTTATATAGCAGGTATAATGTACATTTAGATCTTTATTAGCTCCATTTCCTCCAGCAGTCCAGCTCCTTTCCTCTTTCCTCCTCAGCCTGTACTGTATATTGATTTCCCTGCGTTTGGCCTCAGTGCTCAGTGCTCCCTCTATTGTACTGCATCTGCTCTTACACCCTGTTCCGCTCCTCATCCGAGATCGCGGCAGAGCCAAACTAGCGGCTTTCAGAGCAGCCAGACACAAAGAGGCTCGCTGGCAATTAACACTTCTGTCTAAATGACTTCCTCTGCAGCTGTGTTGTGTTTAATCGGCCTTTGCTTGGGGATTATTTCTTATTCAAAAAAAAAAAAAGAGAGAAAAAAAAGGGAGAAAAGGAAGAAAAAAAGCAGAGGACAAACAAAAGAATTAGTCTGATGCTAAACACTCGTCCTTTGTTAAGCGTAATTATGGTGACTCAGCAGTGTGTCTGGTGCCTTTAGCAGGAGGAAAAGACGATAAAAAACCCCACAAACATTCAAAGAAAGCTTAGTGTGGGCACATTAAATGATAATAATAATAATAATAATAATAAATAAATAATTGTATTACATTTTACATATTACATTTGAACGTACATGTAAACGCTAATATGAAGGTAAATGTAAAAGACACACAGTAAATGTGCAGATCAGGTTTTCTTCATGGTACCACCTGGGCAAGAAAGAAACCCTCAGTTTCTACTTCTTTCCCTGAGAGTACATCAGTGTTGTTCCTGCATCAGAAACAGCAGGTGGATGATCTGAGAAACGTGGTTTGGGTATCATGTCGCCCTCCGTGCCTTTGTTTTTTGACTTTTCCTTTCTGCTTTCATCTCTCTTCCTGTTTGTGTGCAGATCCAGACAGTGCCCCGTACCCCCGCCTCGACAGCTCCAAGCAGATCCTCATCCCTCAGGAAAAATGGTAAATAAAACAATTCCGCTGGTACATGTGCCTGGAATTTACACTACAAAAAAAGGTAGAGGTGGAGATCGAGGAGATGAAGATGTCGCTGTGTGGCTGCACTGCAATGTTATGACATTCGCTACATATCTCTGATAACACAATGGGAGCCCTATGTATGTATGGTGAAAAATAAAAAAATAAAAAAGTATAGAGCAACAGAAAACAAAACAAAAAGTGAAATGCAACCCTGTAAGACGTGTGTTTTTTTTCTTCTTTTACCTAAAAGCTTGCACTTTCGTTTAGAAAATAAAAATAAAATATTAATATTGTGGCATAGTGGCAAGCAACAGTTGATATATATATCAGTACAGTTATACATTCTATGCAATGTATTCAATTTACATATTTCTATTTCTCATTTAGTTTTATAGTGACAGTTGTAAATCTGTAAATTTATGCATTTGTCCTGCCGTGGCCCAAAGTTTTAAGAAGGACACAAATATATTGTAAATTTTTACAACGTCTGCTGCTTCAGTGTTTTTAGATCTTTGTGTCAGATGTTGCTCTGGAATACTGAAGTATAATTACAAGCATTTCATGAGTGTCACTGGCTTTTATTGACAATTACATTAAGTTTAAGCAGAGAGTCAATATTTGCAGTATTAGCGCTTCTTTTTCGAGACCTCCATGCTGTCTTTACAATTCGACCCTAGCATGCTGTCAATCAACTCCTGATCAAATGACATCCTGACTAATGGCGCAGCTCATTTTTAAACAGTCAATGCTTGGAGGTCCACAAGTTCTCAATGCGATTAACGTCTGGGGAGTTTCCTGGCCATGGACCCAAAAATTTCGATGTTTTGTTCCCCGAGCCACTTAGTCATCGCTTTTGCCTTATGGTACTCAAGGTGATGTATCATGTTGGAAAAGTCATTGTTCATCACCAAGCTGTTCTTGGACAGTTGGGAGAAGTTGCTCTAGGAGAATGTTTTTGTGCTGTTATTTATTCATGGCTGTGTTCTTAGGCAAAATTGCGAGTGAGCGCACTCCCCACATATTTGTATTGTGTTGTACTGATAACAATCTCAACCATGTTCATGCATTTTCTGTCAAACTGTGAGCGATAAACACTGGCAAAAAGACATCATGGAGCTAAAAAGAAATAATAAAAAAAAATAAAAAATAAAAAAACAATGCAGTCACCGTACTATTTAGAGATCCATGTACTCAGAGTCAGGTAAGGGGCGTGGCCTACTGCAACATGCAACATCATGCAAACTGATGTGGCGTACTAAAAGAAATGACGAGTGTGCTGATTGAGGCTGTAGCTCTAATCATTCGTTCTTTGTTAGTGTTCTAGTTTGAATGCAAGATTAAATGCCTTAGCTTCAGGGGAATCCCATGTACTTTTCATCTCATTAGACAAATGTCTAATTTCGCTTGTTTACTGATCTAAACAGTCTGATCATTACTGATGAGTCGAGTGGGACATGTTTAAGTGAGGGCAAAAAATAACTAAAACCCTGTGTTGCTCTGGCCCTCCGGCTGCCGAGCTGCTTCTTTAAACAACACGTCGTTTTCATTAACCAAGCTTAATGTGCTTCTTGAATTTAATCCAGTACATTAAGCCGAGCTGACACACTCGAAATCTTAAAGGCTTTTGACTTGCAGCATTCGAGAAGCTCAAACACAGATTGAAAGGAATAGCAAAGGTAGGATCGAAATAAGAGAGAGAGAGAGAGAGAGAGAAGAGAGAATGGTGCTGTGGATAATAACCTCCCCCAGTCGGAGACACTCCCTGTCTTTCTCTCTCTTTCTCCCTCTCGGCAGGGACGGCGTGGATGAAAAGGCCAGCGGTGCCAGACTCCGACTGCGGCTCCATTAAACACACGCTCGGTTTCTGCATATAAATATTGATGCCTTGGTGAAGCTGCAGGCTACGCTCTTCCTTTTCTCTCCCTGAGTGCACACACACACACACACACACACACCTCATGGGGATGAAATGAAAGACAGGAATAGACCGAGTGGTGAGACAGCTGTGAACAAGGCTACCCGAGATTTCTGTCTCATGGTCAGAATTCGATATTTGTGTGTGTGTGTGTGTGTGTGTGTGTGTGTGTGTGTGTGTGTGTGTGTGTGTGTGTACGGATGCTTGACCATTGCATATAACCCTCTCCCTTCGTCAGCTACATCACTCCATTTCACTAACTAGAGATGCCTTTATTTTTTAATCCCATTCAGACATTCTTTTTGTCGGTCCCTATTTGTAAATATACAGTAGTCTGGTTGCGATCCCAAATCATATATTGTCAGGGATAACCCCTAGAGGGCGCATTGCAGCCTCACCTTGTGTCTAGACTTTGTCTTGGACTTCATTTCCCAGACTGCACCTCTGTCACATGTTTGGATTGTAATGACTTGCAGCTTGTTTATGCTGTTATCTGTTGTATAAACCCTCCAGCGATGTCTCGCATCTGGTCTGGTTGTATTGTTCTACTGTATGTCTATGCTAGTGTATTATCGTCTGGATAATTTGTTTGTTTGTTTGTTTTTTATTCTTGTGTTTAGTTTGCTCATTAAAGACTTTCCATCTGTTTATATGCCGAGTCTGCAATCCATCCAATCCTAAAATAAACAGACTTGCCCATGCAGCCACCAAGGAGAAACAAATAAATACAGACACAGATCTTTAATTACCGACTCATCCATGAAAAACCCAGACCTATCTGTTTCTGGTTCCTGCTGTGCTTTGAACATGACTGGGAGATGTTCCTCACAATGTTGCAGTGAAAGCACCATCACTTTGTTAAAGGGACAGTTCAGGGTTTTTTTTCCCCCCAAGGCTGTCTAAAACAAAAATTTAGATGCACATTAGTACATTACTATAAGTGTTGTACTTTTATTTTCCTGGAACTTGAGAAGAAACAGGGGGTTACGTTTTTACTGAATACACTGGTGGCTCAGTGGTAGGTGTTTCGCCTGCCATGCGGAAGGCCCGGGTTCGATTCCCAGCCAGTGCCCAAACCCCAGCCACTGGATGCAGTGCCGGTCCCTAGCCCGGAAACAAGGGGAGGTAGCCCTACGTCAGGAAGGGCATCCGGCGTAAAACCTGTGCCAAGTTGTAGTGCGGACTGGATATTCAGCTGTGGCGACCCCTTGTCGGGAGCAGCCGAAAGTCCAACAACAACACTTTAATGTTGAAAGATACCAACTCAATGTAGCTCAGTCGGACCTCAGAAGATTCATATGAGCCTCAACTGAACTTAATTACTTTTTTTTTTGCATCGCAAGTCACATACAGTACATACACTCACATCCTCATTCACACACTACAAGCAAGTTGGGAATGCCAATGAGCCTAACCTACATGTCTTTGAACTGTAGAAGGAAACCAGATTACTTAAATAAAATCCACCAAGAATGGGAAGAGCATGCAAACGCCATGCAGACAGACCTAGAAGCAGGACTCGAACCCCGACCCTGAAGATGCAAGGTGACAGTGCTAAGCCACCGTGCCGCCTTATCCCAAACTATAATCCTCTAACCACCTTGTCAGAAAATGGGTTGCAATGTTGTATGTATCCACCAGTATTGATTTAGTTTGCTGCAGAGGAACTTAGCCTTTCATGACTAGTCCTTATGCTTTCTGAGACATTGTGCGACTTTTACTGCAGTTACCGCATCGTCTATTTTTGCCTATTATTAAATCTAGGTCGTCATCTTACACACTTTAGAGTCTGAGAACCCAAAGTGTGTAAGATGACGACCTAGATTTAATAACTTGGCCCAGAACCCTCTCTACTCCAGGGTGCAGTACCATGCAGTACCATGTAGTACAATGGCCGACCCTGCACTCTAACCACAAATAAACTGCAAATAAATCAATCATGTTCTGCATCACAATAAACCCAGTGGGAATACAGTAGTGTGTCACTTACTGGTGTTTTTGTTGGCTGAAAAAAACTGTTGAATTCAGAAATCCACGCTAAAATAAAAGTTAACTTACATTTACCACGTCTCCATCCTTCATAAGAGATGAGTTTTGTCATATGAGCTACAAGAAAGAAAATTACACGTCATAAAGGTCTTATTGCGTCTTAATAAAACAGGTATTACTAAAGGAAAGTTTGAAAGTGATACCTGATGAGAAAATGATAAATATCACAATATCATCCATTTTCCAGTTCACTGTCCTTAAAAGTACTGTAAAGAACAGCTGGAGCTTTTCTAAACTGTCTTTTCATGTCTTCAGTAAAATTCACGATGGGATGAATTTAGATAGTGATTCATTATCATTTTTTGCCAGCATTATCTGAGGCAGGAATGATTGGCAGATAAAATGACAGACGTTTTTATTCTGAATCATATAACTGCAAGAATTCTATGGGCCCATTTTGCTCATTTCCGCCCTCACTCATCTCTGCCACTGTTTTCACCATTCTTTGTGATCTAAGTGTACAATATGCTATGCTTCCCTCTTCTTCCTCAAGAAGGCTGGACAGTAAACTCCTTTTCTTCACCCCATTGTTGATTATCCTTCAGTTAAAATGACTCAAGTAGCATGACATGACGTGCATTGCAGTTCATCTCAACTCTGGACCTCATAAAAGGATACTGGTAATTAATAGCCCTTACACTGGCAGCTAAAGAAAAGATGCCGTTCAGGAAAGAAAACAGCCATTGGCAATATAGGGTCCTACCTTTTGGCCTGCATATCTAGTTGACATGGTCATCCACTCGAACAGCAAGCAGAACCACCTACACAATCTCCAGAAATCCTTAGACGAACTAAGCTGAGCTAACGGTGAATCCTAAAAAGTGCCATCTGGGGCTGACCAAAATAAATTGGCTGCGGGTTACTGAAGCCCCAGGAAAATTGTTGAGGCGGTACACACATCCCGGAGGGCCTCCGCCAAAATGTAGGGACAAGCTTTTCTGGAGCTAGTAAGTTATTACCGATGGATTGCCCCTACCTTCTTCCCTGTGGGAACACAACTTTCAGATTTACTAAAGAAACATCAACCACAGAAAGTACAGTGGACTGCAGGCATTCTAGCAACTAAAAACATCAATCCATCAAATCCCAATTTTGATCACCCCTTTCTGCGTGGAGATGCCTCAAGCCCCTTGCTCAGCATAGCACTCTCCCGAGACTTCGATAAAGAGGATCATCCCGTTCAGTATGTGGGTAGAGCTCACACCAAGAGAGCAGCGCTACACAACAGTAGAGCAAGAGGCTCTTTTCATCAAATGGACCAAAGAGGAGCTACATTACTATCTAATAGTATGGCACTTCATGCTGAGCCCAGTTCATGCACCCCTGCAGTGAATGGGAATGGCTAAAGTCAACAACCCTCACATAACCCAATGGTTTCTCTCACTGCAGGTTTTTACTCCTTCTCCATCCTGCACCAGTCACCAGGGTCTCAACACGGTAATGCACTGGACTTTCCAGACACCATGTGTTCCTCTCTACTAGCTCAGAGCTGGTGGGGGGTGGGGGGGGGTGTTCTGATGGTGGGCCTACAATCAATGTCTTTGATCATTCACACGCTCCGTGCTCAGCATTGATACAGAAAGTAAAGTGTCTGTTCAGCTCCAAGGCCAGCTACACTATGTGTGTTGAAAGGGCGGGGAGCTTGTGTCTCACTTCAGACCAATCAAGAGGATCCCCAGACCTGATAATCATACCAAGTAGGAGCCTACTATCCAGGCGTACCTTTGATACAAAGCAGAACAGGTCCATGCTTTCAAGTTGCTTACACCAAATATTGACCCTACCTTCCAGAAATCAAGATTCATCAGGCAGGGAAACATTACTCTATGGCATTTTCACCCAGAGAACCATTGCTGACTGGATATTTTCTCTTTTTCAGGCCATTCTCTGTAAACCCTAGAAATGGTTGACCAATAAAATCCCAGTAGATCAACAGTTTAGGAAATACTCAGACCAGCCAGTATGGCTCCAACAACCATGCCATATTCAAAGTCACTCCAATCATCTTTCTTCTCCATTCAAATGCATGGTTTAGCAGATCATCTCAACCATTTCTACATACCTTAATGTATTGAAATGCTGCCATGTCATGGCTGATTAGATATGTGAGTTAATGAGCAGTTGAACAGGTGCATCTAAAAAAAAGTGGCTGCATGGTTCATTACGGATTTGATTGATCTCAAACCTGCCCTGAAGTTTAGTTTTTCCAAATATTGTGCATTGTGTAGACCATACTATAGAAAGCGTCAATGTAGCTATAGAAAATGTAGCTATGTAATATAACAATATGAACAAGAAACTGGCAGAAGCAAAAGTCAATGTTTATGACATAACTGTTACAATTTGGCAAAATGAAATAGGATTTACATTTCACAAAACCAGCGTTTTGTTCAGCGAATAAACAAAAACTGTTCAGCCTTTTTGCCTGGTTGTAGGACAACGTCTCAAACAGCATGAAGAGAAGTGTTATTGTTGCTTTACTTCTGTGTGAATGCACTGGTGTTGTTGGAGATGACTCTGACAGATATAACCCTTCCCACACTGTCCACAGTGACATGGATTGTCTCCTGTGTGAACGCGTTTGAGTGTCTTACGGTTAACCTCTCGACTAAACCTCTTCCCAGATTGTCCGCGACGATACGACTTCTCTCCTGTGTGGATGCGCTGGTGTTGCTTGAGAGTACTCGGACGAGCAAACGTCTTCCCACACTGTCCACACTGGTACGGCTTCTCTCCTGTGTGGACGCGCTGGTGCTGTTGGAGAGTACTCTGACAAGCAAAACTCCTCCCACAGTGTTCACAGTAATACGGCTTCTCTCCGGTATGAACGTGCCAGTGTGTCTTAAGATGACTCTCTTGAGTAAAACTCTTCCCACACTGGTTACACTGGTACGGCTTTTCTCCAGTGTGAATGCGCTGGTGTTTTTGGAGAAGGCTCTGACGAGTAAAACTCTTCTCGCACTGCTCACAGCGGTACGGCCTCTCTCCGGTGTGGATGCGCTTGTGCTGCTGGAGGTGATTCCGACAAGTGAAACTCCTCCCACACTGGCCACAGTGATACGGCTTCTCTCCGGTGTGGATGCGCTGGTGCCGATGGAAATTACTCTGCAAAGTAAAACTCTTCCCACACTGAGAGCAATAATACGGCTTCTCTCCGGTGTGGATGCGCTTGTGCTGTTGGAGATGATTCTGACACGTAAAACTTTTCCCACACTGTCCACACTGGTACGGTTTCTCTCCCGTATGGATGCGCTTGTGCTGCTGGAGATTACTCTGACAAGTAAAACTCTTCCCACAGTGAGAGCAGTGAAAGGGTTTCTCTCCTGTGTGGATGCGCTCGTGCTGCCGGAGATTCCGCTGAGAGGGAAAACTCTTTCCACACTGAGAGCAGGGGTATGGCTTCACTCCAGTGTGAGTGCGCTCGTGCTGTTTGAGATTACTCTGAAAGGTAAAACTCTTCCCGCACTGTCCGCATCGATACGGTTTCACTCCCGTATGAATGTGCTGGTGGCTTCTGAGAAGACGGCTTTTTGCAAAACTCTTCCCACAATCTGAGCACTGGTACATCTGGAAAACATCATAGAAATGATTCAAATGTTGAACACATTGACAGCAGAACACTCACGCAAAAGACACGCAAAAGACACACTCTTACTCCAATTGTTCGGCTTGGTACGGCATCAAAAATGTGCTACTGAGTTGTTTAGAAAGCCAAAAAGAGTGCAAAAAGAATGAACTCAAATTGTGTGCATGCCAAAAATAAGGCACAAATATACAGTATAACCCCATGGGGAAAAGGATTGTAGTTTTTTTGTAGAGAAGACATAAGGCCAGATCAATACAAAGTTCATAAACGTAACGGCAGAGACCTGACTTTAAGGTAAGGTGTCTTAAGGTATCTTAACTTCATCATATGTTTAAGTGATCTCCAGTCATGTTTTTGTTTTGTTTTTTAACCACATTTGTTCCATAAAGGTTCTAGGTTCTGATAATGTCTTGAAGGGTGCTTAACCCAGTTCCAGTCATTTCAAAATTCTTCACTTGTTTTCTTTGCTTGATGATGACTTGATTTGCTTGATTTTCACCAGGCAGTGTATTCTTTCTCAAGTTTGTTTGTGTATAAGTGCACACTAGAGATCTACACTCACCTAAAGGATTATTAGCAACACCTGTTCAATTTCTCATTAATGCAATTATCTAATCAACCAATCACGTGGCAGTTGCTTCAATGCATTTAGGGGTGTGGTCCTGGTCAAGACAATCTCCTGAACTCCAAACTGGGAGTTAGAATGGGAAAGAAAGGTGATCTAAGCAATTTTGAGCGTGGCATGGTTGTTGGTGCCAGACGGGCCGGTCTGAGTATTTCACAATCTGCTCAGTTACTGGGATTTTCACGCACAACCATTTCTAGGGTTTACAAAGAATGGTGTGAAAAGGGAAAAACATCCAGTATGTGGCAGTCCTGTGGGCGAAAATGCCTTGTTGATGCTGGAGGTCAGAGGAGAATGGGTCGACTGATTCAAGCTGATAGAAGAGCAACTTTGACTGAAATCGAGGTATGCAGCAAAGCATTTGTGAAGCCACAACACGCACAACCTTGGGGCGGATGGGCTGCAACAGCAGAAGACCCCAACGGGTACCACTCATCTCCACTACAAATAGGAAAAAGAGGCTACAATTTGCACGAGCTCACCAAAATTGGACAGTTGAAGCTGTAGACTAGTACAATTTACTTGCATCTGCTTTTACTCTTCTCTTCCACCCTATTTTTATGTCATATATTCTTTACAAGTATGGTGCACTGTAGACTGTTAGTGGAAATCTCTGTGTTAAATATAAAGGGTGATACCTCGAACGAGGACCCAAATATTCCGTAAAAACTCTCGCTATGATGAAGCAATCTGAACACTACAATATACAATGTGCTCGTCAGTATACGGAGCCTTCAACACGGCGGGATGCCCCAGAGTCGGACCGACGAGGTAGGCACCAGACAGCCATCATGCTGTTTAACACCTTACCCCTCACTTGACCTTAATATCAGAATGGTGGTGTACAGTAATGAGCGTCTTTTTAGTGCGAACCTATTGGGTCACCAATTTATTTAAGCGATATCAGAGTGAATTTAGAAAGAAATATGGTGTTTTCTGACTGTGAAGATTTGAAGGAAAACATCCAACATGAAATTGCTGCTATCCTCCCCCCGATACACTTGCCGGTAAGAAGAGAAAGATCAGACACATGAATAAACTGGACCTTTGAGTCAGAGGCAGCAGGAGTCGGTTGAGATGTTCTTGAAGAGCTCTGTTCCGACTCTGGTTTCGTTAGAAGATGCTGAAAGGATCAGGACACTGGAAGAAGAACACGCTGGATGATGAGTGCAGAACCTCCACTACCTGTTAACTGAGCAGCTTTCAGTTGAACTCGCCTTAATGATGTGTCATTGCACGGATGAGGAAAGAGGTGTTCTTACACATGGAGCTCTGAGGTGTTCCAGCTTCTTTATTTTCCTCCTTCTTCTTCTCCGCCTTCTTCCTCTTCTTCTCCTTCCTCCAAAACCAGCTTGAAAGTGCATTACTGCCACCTATTGGCAGACTGGAGTGGACTGGACTGGATATTGTTATCATCAGTCACTCTGTTGGAACAAAAGTGTGGAATCATTATATGGTGTACAGAAGAGTTTGAAAGGAAGTTATATCACGCCATCACAAAGCAGATTTACAGGACTATAACTGTATAGTATTGGCCTTGCACCTCCAGGACTGAGAGTTTGTGTCTCACCTCGGCTCGGTGTGCATGGAGTTTGCATGTTCGCCCTGTAATTGATGGGTTTCCTCTGGGTGCTCTGGTTTCCTCCCACAGTCCAAAGACTATCCTGTGCAGTTCCTGCTAACTGGTGTTTCCAAGTTGCCTGTAGTGTGTGCGTATAAAAGGTTTGCGATGGGATTGTCACCCCATGCTGGGTGTACCCCACCTCAAAGTCTCCTGGGATAGGCTCCAGGCCCCCTGTGACAGAGTACAGGATAAGAGGTATAGAAAATGAACAAATGAATGAATAAATGATGGGCATACATGCAACATGTCCATGTTCATTTATTTACTTACTTAATAACATATTCCATGCTTCCCCAGAGCAGCCTTTCCAGTCTTTAATAATGCACTGCTTAATTCCTCCATGCTAAATGGAACATTTTCTGCATTTCATCATCCTCTTTCCTGTCCTACTTTTCCACTTTGTTTCCTGCCCTCCTCTTTTATTTCTCTTTCAACGTCTTTGAACTATGAATCACAAAACTATGAATTGTTAGCCATTAATTCTCTTTATTCATCACTGACACATTGTTACCACCTGTCTCTACCGGATCGTTCCATTTCCCTTCTTTGTTGTACTTCAAATGAGACTTCTACAGTATGTTCTTCTTTGTCTTGTATTTAATCATATGTTTAAAGTTCTGGAATCTCAAACTTTCTCTAAACTTTTTCAAATATCCACCTGCCAGATGTTTCGAAGATGTTTCGAATAGTCTTTATATCAAAATAAACCCGGACACACCTTAGTGTAAGATGCTGTTGACTTCATCCTCTCCACCTAGATAACCTGTATCTCTTTAGCTTTTGAACGTTTTGAATCTATGTGAACACATCTAGAAACCATGTATTTTATGTATGAATAAATGAATAAATAAACAGTGATTGGGTGGTTAACAACATTTTCAACATTGCCTCTGTACACCACCACGATGGATTTGAAATGAAGTAATCAAGATGTGATTACACCTACTTCTTCCACAGTGTTCTTGATTGAGTGGTTACATGTTGGAAAGGAGTGTTTCTTCATCAAAGGAACAATTCTGCAATCATACACTTTAGGTTTCATCTGTGATCTGTGACCATTTCGGTGCTGTTCAGCTCGCCAGTTCTCTTCCTTTTTGATTTGACACTTATAACATTTCTGCTATACATTTGATAGGTCTAGGGGTTTTTTTTCCCATCAGTATAATAATGGCTCCTTCACTGCGCCTACACCATTTTGGTCTGCATAGTAAGTGTTAAGCCAGAGGTACTGTTCAGTGGCAACCGGACTTGTTACTCCATGTTACTAAATACATTCTTCATTAGGTATAACTAACTGTATTGATCTGTACACTAAAGGAGACCTTTATGCTGTTACTTTTACTACATTCCATTTATGTTGGCTGATCTAGACATTATATTAAATACTTAAACTTCATTTAGGTTAATTACGTTTAAGTTATTTAATTTTTGTCTTAAAAAAGAAAATCATAAAAATTGAAAATTAAATTGTATCTTCTAACGAGCATGAACACAAGATAATTAAGATGAAATGATTACTGTACTGCATTCATTTTTCACATTACCGTTCTCATTGTGTAATGGGATTAGAAATCTATTACATCCTTATTCTTTACCGCAGGGGGCCGTCATCCCTCATAAAACTCCCTCTCAGCCAGGCTGTGGTAATCTCCATTGTCAAAAAAAAAAAAAAACCCTGGTTGCTTTATTTAAACTTAAATAAATGAATGATGATTGCAAAGTCAATGAGTTATCATGTTTAATAATGGTGATGCCGTAATCGAGCAGGACCTACTGTACTTGCTCCTCTGTAACGTTTGTACGGTTTGAAAACTTAAATAAGGAAATAACTCTAAACTCTGTAATTGATAGAAGAATGATTGCTCCTGATTTCACTTTCCAGCTCAGCCATTTAATCATGTTTCTATCAGTATCTTTTATAAAGATACACTCGGCATGTGGTTTTAAAGATGTTGAAGTGAAAGAAGGTACAGAAAAATGTACCTTTATACTTTACAATTCATATGGCTATAGCTTAATTGCACATTATTAGATATAATATGGCTAAACTCACATTGAATGTCAATAATAATAATACAGTTTAATCATTCAAGGGATTATTTATATATATATATATATATATATATATATATATATATATATATATATATATATATATATATATATATATAAAGAAATGACACTACTACTTGTTCTTCAACAAGATTTAATAAACTTTGTTCACAGACAAACGTACATTCACAATTAGTGTCTAATTGATCAAGTAAGTAAGGGTCAGGTGAGGAACAAACAACACCAGCTGGGCCGGGAACGCAAGACGAAGGGGATAAAAAGAAAACAAAGAGGTAAAGAGAAGATACACAAGGCTAGTTTACCAACAGGCAAGAAACACTGAGAGTAGCTACAGTATACTGTGCAGTAAGTGTTAGACCCAAGTACACATGTTGGTTGGATTCTGGATGGACCCGAATTCCTTCTTCATTCACATGAAAATGCAGAAACACACCAGCAGGTGACGATATGATCCTAATAATAAAGCCATAGTGACCAATCAGGAGTATAAAAAAAAAAGGTTATCACTCATGCTGAATGCCCTTACGAGACTAAAATGCAGTATTTCCTGCCTATAATGAAAACATGTGACAAACACACAGAAAACTATCTGATTAAAAAAAAAATAATAATAATAATAATAATAATTAAAAAAATTTTAAAAAATGCCCTCTACATGTGGGCTATGCCTTAATGCTCACAATCCTGTATATACACTAGAGTGCGTGTGCGTTACTGACATCAATGTGGTTTGTTTTCAGTTATTATTTTGCTACAGTAAACAAAAGGGGTCTTTATATCCAACCTTCGCTCAAGTCCTTCGTGACCGCGGTCCTGATGCAGATGTGTCGTTTTTACCAGGTCTAAAGAAAACATGTAGTGCTCTTCCTTGGTTTGTATTTCTTCATTCTGAATAATGGGTTCATATTCATTCAAGTCACATCCGTACGATGCATAAAATTAAATAAATAACTTAAAGATAAGAAAACATCTTAAAGGAGAAATCACAATAGCTCGGAAAATTTAAAAGACGGATTTAAAAAAAAATTTTGCTCTAAAAAGTGTGTGTGTGTGTGTCTAAAATGTCTTGTAACTTTAACTTTGTACAACAACTTTTACCCGGTGACGAATGTGACACTCTGTCCAAAGGGGTGGAGCCTAATTAGTATTTTCTTAAATGGCATTGTTTAACTGAACTCCAAACCAGACGTCTACGTGTTCCACCCTGTTGAGGAACATCATCACTACTACCACCAGGTGTTTAAACTGTCAGAACAGTGTCGCTTCAAGTAGGACTCATTCATTTTGTCAGGTGCTGCTTAGCATCAAATACTGAATTTCATTTTAGAATCTAAACAGGAAGCAGCTTTCCCTAAACTCAGCTGAACCGTTGTTTAATACCTTACTGTACGTTATACCAGAATATATTTACAAGCAATGCCCAGAGTACGCCAGCTGATGTCAGGTCGAATACTGCGAATGATGTCATACTATAATAATCAGGCACGTGATTGGCTGATGAACTTAAGCTCCACCCTTTTCGACCTGATATTTCAAATACTAGCTGAAAAAAAAATATCAATGAGAACAGCTTAAAATCAGGTTTAAAATCAGGAAGTCAAATACTACACACTATACACACACACACACATATATATATACACACACACACACACACACGTACACACTCTTCCCTGTCTATTTAAAGCAGCAGAAGAGTGAGCAGGACTCCGGAGGATCCGGGCTCTGGAACTTTCCTGACGTGGGCGTGTCCACACACTGAGCGATGAACATGTGCAGGTCTGACATGTGAGGAGCCTCCTGTGCTTGTTGCTATGGAAACACACACATGCTATTATCAAACTGTACTGTACGTGTGTAATATACAAACCGGATTCCAAAAAAGTTGGGACAAGGCCATTTTCACCACTGTGTGGCATCTCCCCTTCTTCTTACAACACTCAACAGACGTCTGGGGACCGAGGAGACCAGTTTCTCAAGTTTAGAAATAGGAATGCTCTCCCATTCTTGTCTAATACCGGCCACTAACTGTTCAATCGTCTTGGGCCTTCTTTGTCGCACCTTCCTCTTTATGATGCGCCACATGTTCTCTATAGGGGAAAGATCTGGACTGCAGACTGGCCATTTCAGTACCCGGATCCTTCTCCTACGCAGCCATGATGTTGTGATTGATGCAGAATGTGGTCTGGCATTATCTTGTTGAAAAATGCAGTGTCTTCCCTGAAAGAGATGATGTCTGGATGGGAGCATATGTTGTTCTAGAACCTGAATATATTTTTCTGCATTGATGGTGCCTTTCCAGACATGCAAGCTGCCCATGCCACACGCACTCATGCAACCCCATACCATCAGAGATGCAGGCTTCTGAACTGAGCGTTGATAACAACTTGGGTTGTCCTTGTCCTATTTGGTCCGGATGACATGGCGTCCCACATTTCCAACAAGAACTTCGAATCGTGACTTGTCTGACCACAGAACAGTCTTCCATTTTGCCACACTCCATTTTAAATGATCCCTGGCCCAATGAAAACGCCTGTGCTTGTGGATCTTGCTTAGAAATGGCTTCTTCTTTGCACTGTAGAGTTTCAGCTGGCAACGGCGGATGGCACGGTGGATTGTGTTCACTGACGATGGTTTCTGGAAGTATTCCTGAGCCCATTCTGTGATTTCCTTTACAGTAGCATTCCTGTTTGTGGTGCAGTGTCGTTTAAGGGCCCGGAGATCACGGGCATCCAGTATGGTTTTACGCCCTTGACCCTTACGCACAGAGATTGTTCCAGATTCTCTGAATCTTCCGATGATATTATGCACAGTTGATGATGATAACTGCAAAGTCTTTGCAATTTTTCGCTGGGTAACACCTTTCTGACATTGCTCCACTATCTTTCTGCGCAACATTGTGGGAATTGGTGATCCTCTACCCATCTTGGCTTCTGAGAGACACTGCCACTCTGAGAAGCTCTTTTTATACCCAATCATGTTGCCAATTAACCTAATTACTGTTAATTGGTCTTCCAGCGCCAGGCTCGATTCCCGTCTCTGTGTGCATGGAGTTTGCATGTTCTCCCCGTGCTTGGTGGGTTTCCTCCGGGTACTCCGGTTTCCTCCCACAGTCCAAAGATATGCAGGTTAGGCTAATTGGCGTTCCCAAATTGCCCGTAGTGTGTGATTGGGTGTGTGAGTGTGTGTATGTGTGTGTGCCCTGCGATGGATTGGCACCCTGTCCAGGGTGTACCCCGCCTAGTGCCCGAAGTCTCCTGGGATAGGCTCCAGGTCCCCCGCGACCCTGAACACAGGATTAAGCGGTATAGAAGATGAATGAATGAATGGTCTTCCAGCTCTTCGTTATGCTCAAATTTACTTTTTCCAGCCTCTTATTGCTACTTGTCCCAACTTTTTTGGGATTTGTTGACACCGTGAAATTTGGAATCAACATATTTTTCCTTTAAAATGATACATTTTCTCGGATTAAACTTTTGATCTGTCATCTATGTTCTATTCTGAATAAAATAATGACATTTGCCATCTCCACATCATTGCATTCAGTTTTTATTCACAATTTGTTTAGTGTGCCAACTTTTTTGGAATCCGGTTTGTATAATATGATTACACAGGTATAGATGTGTCAACTAAAGACCCTGTGATTCTTAACTCACTGCCACCGTCTCACCCCCTCTCACTGCATGCCTTGCCCTGACGACCCTTTTGACCCCCCCCAAAAAAAAACTGAGACAAACAGTTTTTTGCCCCCCAAAAACTGAGACAAACAGTTTTTTGCCCCCCAAAAACTGAGACAAACTGTTTTTTGCCCCCCCCACGCACCCCCCCCCACCAAAAAACTGAGACAAACAGTTTTTTGCCTCCAAAAAAACTGAGACAAACTGTCCCGTGCCCCCCCCCCCCCCCAAAAAAAAACAGAGACAAAATGCTTTTTTTTAAAAACAATACAATTTTTTTCTTTTTTTCCCCCAAAAAAGAAGAAAACTTTTTTTTCCCTCTAAAACCTTTGAAGTTTCTTTAGGGATGAAGAAAGTATCTTTCTATCTAAAAAGTTCTATGAAATAATAACATAACTAAGTTTACTTAAATCTCTGTTTGCCCCTTATCCCTCTGACTCACGGTGATGGTGTCGTAGGCGCCGGTGATGAGGGCGATGAAGAGCGACAGCACCATGTAGATGAAGAGCGAGATGAAGGTGTAGAGGTAGAGCTGACTGAAGAGCCACACCAACGTGCTGCTGCGCTCCACCTCCGAGAAGGTCACGAACATGTCGTCTCCATTTATCAGCGAGAACAGGCACTCCGACACCGTGGACAAGGAGCGGAACTGACACGCACACACACACACACACACACACACACACACACACGTGTGAACTCATTGTAACAACTCACACTAGAGTCTTATAAATCACTGAGAAGTTGTTCTATCACATGTATGTGCGTCTGACATTAGTATATCAGTGTGTGTGTGTGTGTGTGTGTGTTACTTTAGCATGGTAGGGTCCGAGGACGATCCAGCCGCAGAAGCAGTAGCCCATGTAGATTGCAGCAGCGCAGCAGCAGAAGCGGATGACGTTTGGAAACGCAGCTCTCAGGGTCACGATCAGGATCTACACACACACACACACACACACACACACGTTAACACCTGAGACTATCTCTACCTGTTTAAACTTGTACATTTCTCAAACCTACATTGTATTTCTGGAAGAAGCTGAGGTAGCGGATGACTCCCACCCACACCAGCAGCGTGGACGTGCCCATCAGGATCCCACACACGTCATAGGACGCCAGGTTCTACAGTAACACACACACACACACACACAGTTGTACTTTGTGTGTTCTGTGATTTCAAAGAGGAATAATGATAATAAGACACTAGAAACTTTATGAAAAGTAAGAAAGAAAGAAAGAAAGAAGAATTTAAACTGCAGCTCCTGGTTTGAACACTGGGTGTCACTGTTGCTAAGAATTCAACTCCCTCTCTCTTATTTATCTTCATTCCTATTTAGAGTCTATCACCGGGGACTCAGGGTAGAATACACCCTGGATGGGGTCCTTCGGATCTATTCTTCTTCTTTAATATTTTAAAATGAGGAAACTAGTGTGTGTGTGTGTGTGTGTGTGTGTGTGTGTGTTTTTACCTTGGTTTCAATGCCGATCTTGATGAAGGAGGCGATGATGGAGAGAACGTCGCTGATGATGATGAGTAAATACCAGCCGTTAATGAACTCCAGTCGGTCTCCCCAACACACACTCTGGCCCAGGGACTGCCGGAAGAAACGCACAAACTCCTACACACACACACACACACACACACACACACACACCCACAAATAACATCTTGACACTACATCTATCTATTCGTCTGTTATAACTCCATAATCAATTAATCCATTTTTTATGCCATCCCTTCATAAATGAATATAAATCTACTCCTTGGTCTTATTCCATTCCCCCTGTCATTGATTCCTTTGTTCTCTTCATCTTCACTATTTTATCTCTCCATCCATAATTTCTCAAGTCTTTTCCCTTAATTCATCCCCTCATTTAGATAAGGCTACATATACATAGTATGGCTACATATCTAATTCATCTCTCCATCCATTTCTTTCCATCTGTTCCTCTCTTTCTCCTTCGCTCTCTCTCTCTCTCTCTCTCTCTCTCAGTCAGTCACCCTTCATACATTTTGCAGGATGATTCCTCGGAGTATGGATCGTCCACACAGGGCCAGGGAGAGGCCGCACACGATCGCCACCAACACGTCAAACGCCACCCGCGTGAAGTTCTCCTCTTAACAGACGGACAGAGAGGAAGAGAAAGGAAAAAAAAAAGGGAAAAAAAGAGAAATTTATCCATTTAATCAACAACTACAAATACTGTACCAGTCTAGAGTTTCCTGGAAGAATTCAATACGTAAATTGTACAAAATACAACATGTAAAGCTACGAAGCAGCGATTGAGGGGCCAAGCATTTTTTTTGATTAGCATTAACATAAAAATCTAATAAACAACTTTAGCTCGGACTGCGATCCAAATTTCATGATGAGATGAAAAAAGAATACTGAGGAAAAGTGTGTGTGCGTGTTTGTGTGAGAGAGAGAGTGTGTATTCTTACTGTGTCCAGACACACTGGGGTCCCTGCACTCTCTGATGACGGCCTGGTTACGCAAACTGATCTTCACTTTCCCACTGTGGGCTCTGTTATCGAAGAGGATCTGTGAGAGCGCACACACACACACACACACACACACACACACACACACACACACACACACACACACACACACAGTTTAACAGGCACCAAGACCAAAAAGAAAATAAATCACATACACACACACACACACACATATATATATATATATATAAAATGATATGTTAGTGATATTAGGGTCTTCTGGTAACCCGCGGGTCAGTTTGGGGCGGGTAAAGGAATTGTCACTTTATTTGCGGGGCGGGTTGTGACGGATCATTAAAAACAAAATTAAATAAAAAAATCCATGCATGTTGCGTGCAATTCCCTATATTAAATATTTGGGAATACCTATTTTCATATTTTATTAAGTTCTTTGATAAGGTTACGTCACGTGACAAGTCACAAAAGCGCCAAGCAGGTACCGCCGCCAGTCACAACAAAAACAAAGAAATAAAAGTGAAGATGGAAGACGAGGTGCGGGAGAAATTGAGGTCGGGAATTTACATCATTAAAAGAAAAAAGGTCAGGCTGCTACATCTAATGTTTGGGACTCCAAAGTATGTCTATTTAATGGTCGCGGGGGCGGGGCGGGTTGTAAATATATATATATATATATATATATATATATATATACAGTGGTGTGAAAAACTATTTGCCCCCTTCCTGATTTCTTATTCTTTTGCATGTTTGTCACACTTAAATGTTTCTGCTCATCAAAAACCGTTAACTATTAGTCAAAGATAACATAATTGAACACAAAATGCAGTTTTTAAATGAAGGTTTACGTTATTAAGGGAGAAAAAAACCTCAAAATCTACATGGCCCTGTGTGAAAAAGTGATTGCCCCCCTTGTTAAAAAATAACTTAACTGTGGTTTATCACACCTGAGTTCAATTTCTGTAGTCACCCCCAGGCCTGATTACTGCCACACCTGTTTCAATCAAGAAATCACTTAAATAGGAGCTACCTGACACAGAGAAGTAGACCAAAAGCACCTCAAAAGCTAGACATCATGCCAAGATCCAAAGAAATTCAGGAACAAATGAGAACAAAAGTAATTGAGATCTATCAGTCTGGTAAAGGTTATAAAGCCATTTCTAAAGCTTTGGGACTCCAGCGAACCACAGTGAGAGCCATTATCCACAAATGGCAAAAACATGGAATAGTGGTGAACCTTCCCAGGAGTAGCCGGCTGACCAAAATTACCCCAAGAGCGCAGAGACAACTCATCCGAGAGGCCACAAAAGACCCCAGGACAACATCTAAAGAACTGCAGGCCTCACTTGCCTCAATTAAGGTCAGTGTTCACGACTCCACCATAAGAAAGAGACTGGGCAAAAACGGCCTGCATGGCAGATTTCCATGGCGCAAACCACTTTTAAGCAAAAAGAACATTAAGGCTCGTCTCAATTTTGCTAAAAAACATCTCAATGATTGCCAAGACTTTTGGGAAAATACCTTGTGGACCGACGAGACAAAAGTTGAACTTTTTGGAAGGTGCGTGTCCCGTTACATCTGGCGTAAAAGTAACACAGCATTTCAGAAAAAGAACATCATACCAACAGTAAAATATGGTGGTGGTAGTGTGATGGTCTGGGGTTGTTTTGCTGCTTCAGGACCTGGAAGGCTTGCTGTGATAGATGGAACCATGAATTCTACTGTCTACCAAAAAATCCTGAAGGAGAATGTCCGGCCATCTGTTCGTCAACTCAAGCTGAAGCGATCTTGGGTGCTGCAGCAGGACAATGACCCAAAACACACCAGCAAATCCACCTCTGAATGGCTGAAGAAAAACAAAATGAAGACTTTGGAGTGGCCTAGTCAAAGTCCTGACCTGAATCCTATTGAGATGTTGTGGCATGACCTTAAAAAGGCGGTTCATGCTAGAAAACCCTCAAATAAAGCTGAATTACAACAATTCTGCAAAGATGAGTGGGCCAAAATTCCTCCAGAGCGCTGTAAAAGACTCGTTGCAAGTTATCGCAAACGCTTGATTGCAGTTATTGCTGCTAAGGGTGGCCCAACCAGTTATTAGGTTCAGGGGGCAATTACTTTTTCACACAGGGCCATGAAGGTTTGGATTTTTTTTCTCCCTAAATAATAAAACCCCTCATTTAAAAACTGCATTTTGTGTTTACTTGTGTTATCTTTGACTAATAGTTAAATGTGTTTGATGATCAGAAACATTTTGTGTGACAAACATGCAAAAGAATAAGAAATCAGGAGGGGGGCAAACAGTTTTTCACACCACTGTATATATATATATATATATATATATATATATATATATATATATATATTTTTTTTTTTTTTATATGTTCTATATGTTTTAAATCAATTCATTGTGTTCCGAATAAAAGGAAAATAATATAAAACAAGCATAATTTGAGACATACAGTACAAACTGATAATTATCATTTATACATCTTCCTTGATATTTCGAAGCTGCTTTGCAACAATGATCATTCTTAAATGTGCTGTAAAAATAAAAAAATATTTAACTGGATTAAAAGCATTAGATATAATATTAGAAATTAGAAAGTATTTAAAATGAGAAGAAAACCTCGGATTACGAGTAACGCGGTTTGCGAGTGTTCCGCAAGACGAGCAAAGATTTTTAATAAATTTTGACTTGAAAAACAAGCGTTGTCTTGGTTTACGAGTACCATGTATCACGCATGCGCTTCTTGTTTTGACGGCGAGCGTCACATGATCACAACTAAGCCAACGGTTTTTCTCTCTCGGAATTGCTGCGGAATTGTGGGTAATCGTCTCCCCTATGAATCCAAGGTTCCACTGTATCCCCAAGTGAACATGTTTTTTTTTAATCAAGCTTTATAATCACTAATATTTCTTTAAATTACAAAGTGCAGCTTTTCCACTTAAAGATATAACAACAGGAAAAAAACCCTCATTAAAACACTTGACAGAGAGCACTTCACTATCATTAATGTATCTGACATTCCATAAGATTCATTGATTCAACTTTCAGTCCAAATGCTTCACATTTAGCCACACCCACAAACCGTTGTTTAACACAACAGTAACTCACTTACAGCAAGAGTCACATTAACACCTGTGACTCTACAAAGAAACGCTAGAATACGAATGTTAAATACCAGCCCGCGTTGTAAACTATAGTTTGTTCTGAAACAAGGCAACTCGGTTTAAGGCCTTACGCTGACGGAGAAGGTGTAGCAGTCGGGAATCTCGTTGTTGATGATCGTCTGGATATTTATGGCCTTTAGTTTGAACTCGATGGTCACGTTGATCAGCCTACAGAAAGAGGAAAAGAACAGAGAGAGAGAGAACGATGTGTATCTACACCTAGACTAATATTCAATCTGTTTAATACTGGATTCTCATCTGTGAGAAGGTGTCGCTTCAGCAGCACTACAGATTCATATTCATGTGCTTCTTCGATATTACGGTTACTATAGTAACAGCTCACTTACAAGGAACAAATGTCAAAATGTGTGTGTTTTCTTGCATTCAGAGTGTCAGCGATGTAACTGTTTCAGAAGAAATCAGTTTATACTTTGTGTTCTGTCAGCACCTCAAGACAACGACTGCTTCCGGCTACGATAACATGAGCAAGAACAGGAACTAGAACTGTTTAACAACATTAAATGCATCTATACATGAATAAAATGTACATTTAATTGTAAATGTCGGGGAAATTGCTGCGGTTTAAGAGGAATGAAACACTTCATGATGTTCTGTAATGAGGAAACAAAACTCTGCATTGATTCCTACTTGTGGAATTGGAGGGTGAAGTTCTTGTAGTGTTCAGGAAGAGGAGCCGAGGGGTCTGTGGGAGGATCGACACCGATACAGTCTGGAGGAACAGAGAGAGAGAGAGAGAGAGAGAGAGAGAGAGAGAGAGATGTAAGACCACAAACATACATTGCAGAAAATCCATCACAAACTTTGATTTTTCAATCCTATTAAGAGGTAATTAACAAATGATGAATGAGATGTCTCTGATGAGCAAGCCAAGGGTGACGGCGACCGTGGCAAGGAATTAATTAACAGTGCAGGTTTCATTTGTAGCCTCGAACACATCGAGAGTTCTGGTGTATAAAAGCAGGTGGATTACCGGTCATGACATGAGGGTCGATATCGAAGGTGTCGTTGACCGGGTCGATGGTGCCGTTCTTATAGTAGTGCTGACACAGGTAGAGGGCGCTGTTGTTCACTCCCGAGCCCATGACGTAGGCGTAGCGGCCCACTGCCTTCTCAGGAAGAGTCAGATACTGACCGAGAGAGAGAGAGACAGAGAGAGACAGAGAGAGAGAGAGACAGAGAGAGAGACAGAGAGAGACAGAGAGAGAGAGAGACAGAGAGAGAGACAGAGAGAGAGAGAGGTTTTTTGTTTTTGAGTTTGAGGTTTAAACTCACTTTATTATTACAAAGTAAAAATAGGGGGGACTTGTTTTACAATTCATGCACAAAAATACATATACACACATATGCACACACTCATACGTGCACCCATACACAATATATAAACCTTTTTTTTATTTATTTTTATTTAGGAAAACACCCGTGACCCTCCACCCCACCAACAAATGTAACTTTTTTTTTTGTTTTTTTTTAAGTCTTAATTTTTCCTTTAATTTTTAGTTCAGTCATACGGTTTTTATTTATAGTTTTTGGTTTGTTTATCTTCTGTCCATTTTTTCTTCCTGAGCGGGATGAGGCTCTCATGGGGCCGACGAACTTCCCGAAACGGGCCAGCTCCTTCATTATAGCCTCGTTCTTTATGAATGGAGCCACGTTGGATATGACCACCGGGGGCAGACAGAGGGGTGACTTTAACCGCGGCTCCTCTCACACATATGCCGCTCCGCGCCAGTGCGCTCGCGAGGTCGACCCTGCTCACGAACACCACCACCGCTTTGTTCATCCGGGAGGCGGAGTAGATGTTCTCACACCCGACCTGCTGATCCCCCACCGCTAGCAACACGTCCTCTATCGGCACGCCGTCCTCCGACACACACCTGACGCCGTGCCGGAGAGACAAAGTCTCCACACCGGCCTCAGAGGCCATGGTGCCCCGCCCGCTATCTCGCTCACGTTAAACTTTGTACTTTTTTTCTGAAAAACATTCATTTATTAAAGAAAAATAAATAAATAAATAAACAGTCTTCCGAAAAAACTGGGCAGGACGCCAAACAGCGTTCCGCACGCTCGCTCACACCCAGCGCATGCGCAGAGACAGAGACATGTCATTTTATTCACCTAAACAGTGCCTCATGCTTGATTTAAGACTCACAGGAAGTAGAATTGTGATATACCCAATGTGGCGTCTCAGTTCACTTTATTTCACAAAAATTAGACGTACAGTGTGTTAAACCGCACCTCGTTTGTCATTGTCAAATCTGAGAGATGCTTCATTAATGGCGCTTTTCCACTGCATAGTACGGCACGACACGGTTCAGTTCAGCTCACTTTTGGGGGGTTTTCCACTGGGAACAGTACCTGGTACCTGGTCCTTTTTTTAGTACCACCTCAGCCGAGGTTCCAAGCGCGCGGAACCGTTACCAAAACGTGACGTGTAAACTCTGCTGGTCACTGATTGGCCGGAGAAAATCGTCATTACTGCGTCACCGAACTTGCGACACGAGACACAACAGAACCGCTATATTTAGAACAGCCAGAGAAGGATCGCACGCACCTTTTTGTATTAACCAAAAATTTTCTTTGGCTGCCATCAGTCTCTTTTGAAACAAACTCCTTCATCTCGCTGTTAAAAACATCCACATGCCGAGAATGAAGAACACCATGCCGTCGATATGCTCCATTGTTGTGTGTTTGTTTGTGGCGCGTTTACGATGATGTCACGGCAGTAGCGGCGCCGCAACTATAACGACACGTGAATAATCCCGCCCACTCTAAAGCGGTGGAAAAGAGGCATAAGATACAGAAGGGTAATCCTACTTTTTTTGTGTTTATTGCACCCTCTACAGGCTCGGGATCGTAACTACAGGACTCTAATATGAAATCTGCTCTACGATAAAACTGATCTACGATGGAAGAAACACTATAAAGTAAACTAGGAGACTTGAGCTCTCTCTCCTGTGTACCTGCTCTATGGCGTAGTTGATGTGCCGGTAGACGTCGCTCTGTGTGTGTAGGGCGAACTCGTCCATGTCGTCCTGATAGTCCTGCAGGAAGAGATGCCTGAACGAGTCCGTGTTCTCATCCTTAAACATCACCACCATCTGGTTACTCAGACCAAACAGCACCAACTACAAGCAGACAGACAGACAGACAGACAGACAGACAGACAGACAGACAGACAGACAGAGAGAGAGAGAGAGAGAGAGAGAGAGAGAGAGAGAGAGAGAGATTAGGTCACAGTGGAAGAAATTATTTATAGCTAAAATGGAACAACAAATTGAAATCAAGAAGCTATCCTGACTACAGCATTTAATTTATGTCAGAGGCTAGTAACTCACGAATTCAAGATTCAAAGAACTTTATTACTTGATTAATGTTTAGAGCTGAAAACCTACAGTCTACCATCTGGCTTTGAGCGGTGTGAGATGTCAGCAGGTGTGAACACAGCAGTCCTGATGTCAGTAAACAGGGCTTCAGCTAAATGTTAAATAACACAATAAGACCTGAAACCTCTTGTTTTTTGGTCCTTGATGACGTCTGTACTGAAAATATGCTGAAACTATTAAAGCTGGGATTTTTTTTTCTATGAAAGAGTTCTCCTCTATGTTGCTTCCATGGCGGAGAGTCATGTGACTACACACACACACACGCACACGCACGCGCGGTAAGGGGATGTTCGTTACATGAACACATACCTGCAAGGTGACGAGGATGATCTTCAGCAGCTGCAGCGCGAGCTTGTACGGTTTGCGGCCCTTGGCGTGGTATTTGTCACACGGGCTCATGAAGAAGTACTTCAGCTTCCGGCGCAGAGCCTCTTCCTCCGCCAGGTCCGAGTCCTCGTTACGCAGGGACGCCCCCTGGAGGTCCAGACAGGGACGGACGCTGTGACCTCCATCGCTGAGGTCGACGGGGCTTGGGTCAAAGGTCACGGTGGACAGCAGTCTCTCCTGCTCTGTAACAGAAATTAGAATTGATAGAGAGAGAGACGTTGAGTGAGACAGACGGGGAGAGAGAAGGACAGAGACAGATAAAGGGGCACAGAGGAACAGACAGACAGTCAGTGAGAGAGACATAAACATAGCAAGACAGACAGAGATGAAACGAGAGAGAGAGAGAGAGAGAGGAGGACAGAGACAGACAAAGATAAAGAAAGGGACAGAGAGAGACAGACAGTCAGTGAGAGAGACAAACATAGCAAGACAGACAGACAAAGGTAGAGACAGACAGACAGAGACAAAGAGAGAAAGAAAGAGACAGAGAGTCAGTGAGAGAGACAAACAGAGAAATACAGACAGGGAGAGAAACAGACACAGACAAACAGAGACATAGACAGACAGAGACAAATGTAGAGACGGACAGGCAGAGACAAACAAAAGGGACAGAGAGAGACAAACACAGAGAGAGTGAGAGAGAGATAGAAGGAAGGAGAGACAAAGAGACACAGAGAGACAGACAGAGAGACAGACAGAGTGAGACAAAGAGAGAGAGAGAGAGTCACAGACACAGACAAACAGACATGGAGAGGCAAAAAGAGACATAGACAGACAGAGACAAATGTAGAGACAGACAGAGACAAACAAACACAGAGAGAGTTAGAGAGAGATATAACGAAGGAGAGACAAAGAGACAGACAGACAGAGAGACAGACAGAGATGCCAGAGGGACAAAAAGAGGGCAAAAATGAAAGAAAGCATAAACTTATCATGAAATTATTCTCTATTTACCCTCATCATCACTGTATAAACTCTCTACATTAATGATATTAACATTAACACGGATGATTTATTATTTCCTCAGGTGTTATAAACTGATATATATAAACATAATAATAATAATAATAATAATAATAGAGAGAGTGTATAAACAGAGGGGGGTCAGTAGAGATGATGATGAGTGAGTGAGTGAGTGAGTGAGTAAACAGGGGGGTCAGTAGAGATGATGATGAGTGAGTGAGTGAGTGAGTGAGTGAGTGAGTAAACAGGGGGGTCAGTAGAGATGATGATGATGATGAATGAGTGAGTAAACAGGGGGGTCTGTAGAGATGATGATGAGTGAGTGAGTGAGTGAGTAAACAGGGGGGTCAGTAGAGATGATGATGATGATGAATGAGTGAGTAAACAGGGGGGTCTGTAGAGATGATGGTGAGTGAGTGAGTGAGTGAGTGAGTGAGTGAGTAAACAGGGGGGTCTGTAGAGATGATGATGATGATGAATGAGTGAGTAAACAGGGGGGTCTGTAGAGATGATGATGAGTGAGTGAGTGAGTGAGTAAACAGGGGGGTCAGTAGAGATGATGATGATGATGAATGAGTGAGTAAACAGGGGGGTCTGTAGAGATGATGGTGAGTGAGTGAGTGAGTGAGTGAGTGAGTGAGTAAACAGGGGGGTCTGTAGAGATGATGGTGAGTGAGTGAGTGAGTGAGTGAGTAAACAGGGGGGTCTGTAGAGATGATGATGAGTGAGTGAGTGAGTGAGTAAACAGGGGGGTCAGTAGAGATGATGATGAGTGAGTGAGTGAGTAAACAGGGGGGTCTGTAGAGATGATGATGATGATGAGTGAGTGAGTAAACAGGGGGGTCTGTAGAGATGATGAGTGAGTGAGTAAACAGGGGGGTCTGTAGAGATGATGATGAGTGAGTGAGTGAGTGAGTGAGTGAACAGGGGGGTCTGTAGAGATGATGATGATGAATGAGTGAGTAAACAGGGGGGTCTGTAGAGATGATGATGATGAGTGAGTGAGTGAGTAAACAGGGGGGTCTGTAGAGATGATGAGTGAGTGAGTAAACAGGGGGGTCTGTAGAGATGATGATGAGTGAGTGAGTGAGTGAGTAAACAGGGGGGTCTGTAGAGATGATGAGTGAGTGAGTAAACAGGGGGGTCTGTAGAGATGATGATGAGTGAGTGAGGGAGTGAGTAAACAGGGGGGTCTGTAGAGATGATGAGTGAGTGAGTAAACAGGGGGGTCTGTAGAGATGATGATGATGATGAGTGAGTGAGTAAACAGGGGGGTCTGTAGAGATGATGATGATGAGTGAGTGAGTGAGTAAACAGGGGGGTCTGTAGAGATGATGATGATGATGATGAATGAGTGAGTAAACAGGGGGGTCTGTAGAGATGATGAGTGAGTGAGTAAACAGGGGGGTCTGTAGAGATGATGGTGAGTGAGTGAGTGAGTGAGTAAACAGGGGGGTCTGTAGAGATGATGATGAGTGAGTGAGTGAGTGAGTGAGTAAACAGGGGGGTCTGTAGAGATGATGATGATGATGATGATGAATGAGTGAGTAAACAGGGGGGTCTGTAGAGATGATGAGTGAGTGAGTAAACAGGGGGGTCTGTAGAGATGATGATGAGTGAGTGAGTGAGTGAGTGAACAGGGGGGTCTGTAGAGATGATGATGATGAATGAGTGAGTAAACAGGGGGGTCTGTAGAGATGATGAGTGAGTGAGTGAGTGAGTGAGTAAACAGGGGGGTCTGTAGAGATGATGATGAGTGAGTGAGTGAGTGAGTAAACAGGGGGGTCTGTAGAGATGATGATGAGTGAGTGAGTGAGTGAGTGAGTGAGTAAACAGGGGGGTCTGTAGAGATGATGAGTGAGTGAGTGAGTGAGTGAGTAAACAGGGGGGTCTGTAGAGATGATGGTGAGTGAGTGAGTGAGTGAGTGAGTGAGTAAACAGGGGGGTCTGTAGAGATGATGAGTGAGTGAGTGAGTGAGTGAGTAAACAGGGGGGTCTGTAGAGATGATGGTGAGTGAGTGAGTGAGTGAGTAAACAGGGGGGTCTGTAGAGATGATGAGTGAGTGAGTAAACAGGGGGGTCTGTAGAGATGATGATGAGTGAGTGAGTGAGTGAGTAAACAGGGGGGTCTGTAGAGATGATGGTGAGTGAGTGAGTGAGTGAGTAAACAGGGGGGTCTGTAGAGATGATGGTGAGTGAGTGAGTGAGTGAGTGAGTGAGTAAACAGGGGGGTCTGTAGAGATGATGATGAGTGAGTGAGTGAGTGAGTGAGTAAACAGGGGGGTCTGTAGAGATGATGATGATGAATGAGTGAGTAAACAGGGGGGTCTGTAGAGATGATGGTGAGTGAGTGAGTGAGTGAGTAAACAGGGGGGTCTGTAGAGATGATGAGTGAGTGAGTAAACAGGGGGGTCTGTAGAGATGATGGTGAGTGAGTGAGTGAGTGAGTAAACAGGGGGGTCTGTAGAGATGATGAGTGAGTGAGTGAGTGAGTGAGTAAACAGGGGTGTCTGTAGAGATGATGGTGAGTGAGTGAGTGAGTGAGTAAACAGGGGGGTCTGTAGAGATGATGATGAGTGAGTGAGTGAGTGAGTGAGTAAACAGGGGGGTCTGTAGAGATGATGATGATGATGAATGAGTGAGTGAGTAAACAGGGGGGTCTGTAGAGATGATGAGTGAGTGAGTAAACAGGGGGGTCTGTAGAGATGATGATGAATGAGTGAGTGAGTGAGTGAGTAAACAGGGGGGTCTGTAGAGATGATGATGAGTGAGTGAGTGAGTGAGTAAACAGGGGGGTCTGTAGAGATGATGAGTGAGTGAGTGAGTGAGTGAGTGAGTGAGTAAACAGGGGGGTCTGTAGAGATGATGGTGAGTGAGTGAGTGAGTGAGTAAACAGGGGGGTCTGTAGAGATGATGATGAGTGAGTGAGTGAGTGAGTGAGTAAACAGGGGGGTCTGTAGAGATGATGATGATGATGAATGAGTGAGTAAACAGGGGGGTCTGTAGAGATGATGAGTGAGTGAGTAAACAGGGGGGTCTGTAGAGATGATGAGTGAGTGAGTAAACAGGGGGGTCTGTAGAGATGATGATGAGTGAGTGAGTGAGTGAGTGAGTGAGTGAGTGAGTGAACAGGGGGGTCTGTAGAGATGATGATGATGAATGAGTGAGTAAACAGGGGGGTCTGTAGAGATGATGATGATGAGTGAGTGAGTGAGTAAACAGGGGGGTCTGTAGAGATGATGAGTGAGTGAGTGAACAGGGGGGTCTGTAGAGATGATGATGAGTGAGTGAGTGAGTGAGTGAGTAAACAGGGGGGTCTGTAGAGATGATGAGTGAGTGAGTAAACAGGGGGGTCTGTAGAGATGATGATGAGTGAGTGAGTGAGTGAGTAAACAGGGGGGTCTGTAGAGATGATGAGTGAGTGAGTAAACAGGGGGGTCTGTAGAGATGATGATGATGATGAGTGAGTGAGTAAACAGGGGGGTCTGTAGAGATGATGATGATGAGTGAGTGAGTGAGTAAACAGGGGGGTCTGTAGAGATGATGATGATGATGATGATGATGAATGAGTGAGTAAACAGGGGGGTCTGTAGAGATGATGAGTGAGTGAGTAAACAGGGGGGACTGTAGAGATGATGGTGAGTGAGTGAGTGAGTGAGTAAACAAGGGGGTCTGTAGAGATGATGATGAGTGAGTGAGTGAGTGAGTGAGTAAACAGGGGGGTCTGTAGAGATGATGATGATGATGATGATGAATGAGTGAGTAAACAGGGGGGTCTGTAGAGATGATGAGTGAGTGAGTAAACAGGGGGGTCTGTAGAGATGATGATGAGTGAGTGAGTGAGTGAGTGAACAGGGGGGTCTGTAGAGATGATGATGATGAATGAGTGAGTAAACAGGGGGGTCTGTAGAGATGATGAGTGAGTGAGTGAGTGAGTGAGTAAACAGGGGGGTCTGTAGAGATGATGATGAGTGAGTGAGTGAGTGAGTAAACAGGGGGGTCTGTAGAGATGATGATGAGTGAGTGAGTGAGTGAGTGAGTGAGTAAACAGGGGGGTCTGTAGAGATGATGAGTGAGTGAGTGAGTGAGTGAGTAAACAGCGGGGTCTGTAGAGATGATGAGTGAGTGAGTGAGTGAGTGAGTAAACAGGGGGGTCTGTAGAGATGATGGTGAGTGAGTGAGTGAGTGAGTAAACAGGGGGGTCTGTAGAGATGATGAGTGAGTGAGTAAACAGGGGGGTCTGTAGAGATGATGATGAGTGAGTGAGTGAGTGAGTAAACAGGGGGGTCTGTAGAGATGATGGTGAGTGAGTGAGTGAGTGAGTAAACAGGGGGGTCTGTAGAGATGATGGTGAGTGAGTGAGTGAGTGAGTGAGTGAGTAAACAGGGGGGTCTGTAGAGATGATGATGAGTGAGTGAGTGAGTGAGTGAGTAAACAGGGGGGTCTGTAGAGATGATGATGATGATGATGAATGAGTGAGTAAACAGGGGGGTCTGTAGAGATGATGGTGAGTGAGTGAGTGAGTGAGTAAACAGGGGGGTCTGTAGAGATGATGATGAGTGAGTGAGTGAGTGAGTGAGTGAGTGAACAGGGGGGTCTGTAAAGATGATGATGATGAATGAGTGAGTAAACAGGGGGGTCTGTAGAGATGATGATGAGTGAGTGAGTGAGTGAGTAAACAGGGGGGTCTGTAGAGATGATGGTGAGTGAGTGAGTGAGTGAGTAAACAGGGGGGTCTGTAGAGATGATGAGTGAGTGAGTGAGTGAGTAAACAGGGGTGTCTGTAGAGATGATGGTGAGTGAGTGAGTGAGTAAAAAGGGGGTCTGTAGAGATGATGATGAGTGAGTGAGTGAGTGAGTGAGTAAACAGGGGGGTCTGTAGAGATGATGATGATGATGAATGAGTGAGTAAACAGGGGGGTCTGTAGAGATGATGAGTGAGTGAGTAAACAGGGGGGTCTGTAGAGATGATGATGAATGAGTGAGTGAGTGAGTGAGTAAACAGGGGGGTCTGTAGAGATGATGATGAGTGAGTGAGTGAGTGAGTGAGTGAGTGAACAGGGGGGTCTGTAAAGATGATGATGATGAATGAGTGAGTAAACAGGGGGGTCTGTAGAGATGATGATGAGTGAGTGAGTGAGTGAGTAAACAGGGGGGTCTGTAGAGATGATGAGTGAGTGAGTGAGTGAGTGAGTGAGTAAACAGGGGGGTCTGTAGAGATGATGAGTGAGTGAGTGAGTGAGTAAACAGGGGGGTCTGTAGAGATGATGGTGAGTGAGTGAGTGAGTGAGTAAACAGGGGGGTCTGTAGAGATGATGATGAGTGAGTGAGTGAGTGAGTAAACAGGGGGGTCTGTAGAGATGATGGTGAGTGAGTGAGTGAGTGAGTAAACAGGGGGGTCTGTAGAGATGATGATGAGTGAGTGAGTAAGTGAGTAAACAGGGGGGTCTGTAGAGATGATGAGTGAGTGAGTGAGTGAGTAAACAGGGGGGTCTGTAGAGATGATGATGATGAGTGAGTGAGTGAGTGAGTAAACAGGGGGGTCTGTAGAGATGATGATGATGATGAATGAGTGAGTAAACAGGGGGGTCTGTAGAGATGATGATGATGATGATGAATGAGTGAGTAAACAGGGGGGTCTGTAGAGATGATGATGAGTGAGTGAGTGAGTGAGTAAACAGGGGGGTCTGTAGAGATGATGATGAGTGAGTGAGTGAATGAGTGAGTGAGTAAACAGGGGGGTCTGTAGAGATGATGGTGAGTGAGTGAGTGAGTGAGTGAGTAAACAGGGGGGTCTGTAGAGATGATGATGAGTGAGTGAGTGAATGAGTGAGTGAGTAAACAGGGGGGTCTGTAGAGATGATGGTGAGTGAGTGAGTGAGTGAGTAAACAGGGGGGTCTGTAGAGATGATGGTGAGTGAGTGAGTGAGTGAGTAAACAGGGGGGTCTGTAGAGATGATGGTGAGTGAGTGAGTGAGTGAGTGAGTAAACAGGGGGGTCTGTAGAGATGATGATGAGTGAGTGAGTGAATGAGTGAGTGAGTAAACAGGGGGGTCTGTAGAGATGATGATGAGTGAGTGAGTGAGTGAGTAAACAGGGGGGTCTGTAGAGATGATGGTGAGTGAGTGAGTGAGTGAGTAAACAGGGGGGTCTGTAGAGATGATGGTGAGTGAGTGAGTGAGTGAGTGAGTGAGTAAACAGGGGGGTCTGTAGAGATGATGATGAGTGAGTGAGTGAGTGAGTGAGTGAGTAAACAGGGGGGTCTGTAGAGATGATGATGATGATGATGAATGAGTGAGTAAACAGGGGGGTCTGTAGAGATGATGGTGAGTGAGTGAGTGAGTGAGTAAACAGGGGGGTCTGTAGAGATGATGATGAGTGAGTGAGTGAGTGAGTGAGTGAGTGAACAGGGGGGTCTGTAAAGATGATGATGATGAATGAGTGAGTAAACAGGGGGGTCTGTAGAGATGATGATGAGTGAGTGAGTGAGTGAGTAAACAGGGGGGTCTGTAGAGATGATGGTGAGTGAGTGAGTGAGTGAGTAAACAGGGGGGTCTGTAGAGATGATGAGTGAGTGAGTGAGTGAGTAAACAGGGGTGTCTGTAGAGATGATGGTGAGTGAGTGAGTGAGTAAAAAGGGGGTCTGTAGAGATGATGATGAGTGAGTGAGTGAGTGAGTGAGTAAACAGGGGGGTCTGTAGAGATGATGATGATGATGAATGAGTGAGTAAACAGGGGGGTCTGTAGAGATGATGAGTGAGTGAGTAAACAGGGGGGTCTGTAGAGATGATGATGAATGAGTGAGTGAGTGAGTGAGTAAACAGGGGGGTCTGTAGAGATGATGATGAGTGAGTGAGTGAGTGAGTGAGTGAGTGAACAGGGGGGTCTGTAAAGATGATGATGATGAATGAGTGAGTAAACAGGGGGGTCTGTAGAGATGATGATGAGTGAGTGAGTGAGTGAGTAAACAGGGGGGTCTGTAGAGATGATGAGTGAGTGAGTGAGTGAGTGAGTGAGTAAACAGGGGGGTCTGTAGAGATGATGAGTGAGTGAGTGAGTGAGTAAACAGGGGGGTCTGTAGAGATGATGGTGAGTGAGTGAGTGAGTGAGTAAACAGGGGGGTCTGTAGAGATGATGATGAGTGAGTGAGTGAGTGAGTAAACAGGGGGGTCTGTAGAGATGATGGTGAGTGAGTGAGTGAGTGAGTAAACAGGGGGGTCTGTAGAGATGATGATGAGTGAGTGAGTAAGTGAGTAAACAGGGGGGTCTGTAGAGATGATGAGTGAGTGAGTGAGTGAGTAAACAGGGGGGTCTGTAGAGATGATGATGATGAGTGAGTGAGTGAGTGAGTAAACAGGGGGGTCTGTAGAGATGATGATGATGATGAATGAGTGAGTAAACAGGGGGGTCTGTAGAGATGATGATGATGATGATGAATGAGTGAGTAAACAGGGGGGTCTGTAGAGATGATGATGAGTGAGTGAGTGAGTGAGTAAACAGGGGGGTCTGTAGAGATGATGATGAGTGAGTGAGTGAATGAGTGAGTGAGTAAACAGGGGGGTCTGTAGAGATGATGGTGAGTGAGTGAGTGAGTGAGTGAGTAAACAGGGGGGTCTGTAGAGATGATGATGAGTGAGTGAGTGAATGAGTGAGTGAGTAAACAGGGGGGTCTGTAGAGATGATGGTGAGTGAGTGAGTGAGTGAGTAAACAGGGGGGTCTGTAGAGATGATGATGAGTGAGTGAGTGAGTAAACAGGGGGGTCTGTAGAGATGATGATGAGTGAGTGAGTGAGTGAGTGAGTAAACAGGGGGGTCTGTAGAGATGATGATGATGAGTGAGTGAGTGAGTGAGTAAACAGGGGGGTCTGTAGAGATGATGATGATGATGAATGAGTGAGTAAACAGGGGGGTCTGTAGAGATGATGATGATGATGATGAATGAGTGAGTAAACAGGGGGTCTGTAGAGATGATGATGATGATGATGATGATGATGAGTGAGTGAGTGAGTGAGTGAGTGAGTGAACAGGGGGGTCTGTAGAGATGATGATGAATGAGTGAGTAAACAGGGGGGTCTGTAGAGATGATGATGAGTGAGTGAGTGAGTGAGTGAGTAAACAGGGGGGTCTGTAGAGATGATGAGTGAGTGAGTGAGTGAGTGAGTAAACAGGGGGGTCTGTAGAGATGATGAGTGAGTGAGTGAGTGAGTAAACAGGGGGGTCTGTAGAGATGATAGTGAGTGAGTGAGTGAGTGAGTAAACAGGGGGGTCTGTAGAGATGATGATGAGTGAGTGAGTGAGTGAGTGAGTAAACAGGGGGGTCTGTAGAGATGATGGTGAGTGAGTGAGTGAGTGAGTGAGTGAGTAAACAGGGGGGTCTGTAGAGATGATGATGAGTGAGTGAGTGAGTGAGTAAACAGGGGGGTCTGTAGAGATGATGATGAGTGAGTGAGTGAGTGAGTGAGTAAACAGGGGGGTCTGTAGAGATGATGATGATGAGTGAGTGAGTGAGTGAGTGAGTAAACAGGGGGGTCTGTAGAGATGATGATGATGATGAATGAGTGAGTAAACAGGGGGGTCTGTAGAGATGATGATGATGATGATGAATGAGTGAGTAAACAGGGGGGTCTGTAGAGATGATGATGAGTGAGTGAGTGAGTGAGTAAACAGGGGGGTATGTAGAGATGATGATGAGTGAGTGAGTGAATGAGTGAGTGAGTAAACAGGGGGGTCTGTAGAGATGATGGTGAGTGAGTGAGTGAGTGAGTGAGTGAGTGAGTAAACAGGGGGGTCTGTAGAGATGATGATGAGTGAGTGAGTGAGTAAACAGGGGGGTCTGTAGAGATGATGATGAGTGAGTGAGTGAATGAGTGAGTGAGTAAACAGGGGGGTCTGTAGAGATGATGGTGAGTGAGTGAGTGAGTGAGTGAGTAAACAGGGGGGTCTGTAGAGATGATGATGTGTGAGTGAGTGAGTGAGTGAGTGAGTAAACAGGGGGGTCTGTAGAGATGATGATGATGATGAATGAGTGAGTAAACAGGGGGGTCTGTAGAGATGATGATGAGTGAGTGAGTGAGTGAGTAAACAGGGGGGTCTGTAGAGATGATGATGAGTGAGTGAGTGAGTGAGTAAACAGGGGGGTCTGTAGAGATGATGATGAGTGAGTGAGTGAGTGAGTAAACAGGGGGGTCTGTAGAGATGATGAGTGAGTGAGTGAGTGAGTGAGTGAGTAAACAGGGGGGTCTGTAGAGATGATGATGAGTGAGTGAGTGAGTGAGTGAGTAAACAGGGGGGTCTGTAGAGAGGATGGTGAGTGAGTGAGTGAGTGAGTAAACAGGGGGGTCTGTAGAGATGATGAGTGAGTGAGTGAGTGAGTGAGTGAGTAAACAGGGGGGTCTGTAGAGATGATGATGATGATGATGAGTGAGTGAGTGAGTAAACAGGGGGGTCTGTAGAGATGATGATGAGTGAGTGAGTGAGTGAGTGAGTGAGTCAGTAAACAGGGGGGTCTGTAGAGATGATGATGATGAGTGAGTGAGTGAGTAAACAGGGGGGTCTGTAGAGATGATGGTGAGTGAGTGAGTGAGTGAGTAAACAGGGGGGTCTGTAGAGATGATGATGAGTGAGTGAGTGAGTGAGTAAACAGGGGGGTCTGTAGAGATGATGATGAGTGAGTGAGTGAGTGAGTGAGTAAACAGGGGGGTCTGTAGAGATGATGATGAGTGAGTGAGTGAGTGAGTGAGTAAACAGGGGGGTCTGTAGAGATGATGATGATGAGTGAGTGAGTGAGTGAGTGAGTAAACAGGGGGGTCTGTAGAGATGATGATGAGTGAGTGAGTGAGTGAGTAAACAGGGGGGTCTGTAGAGATGATGATGAGTGAGTGAGTGAGTAAACAGGGGGGTCTGTAGAGATGATGATGATGATGATGATGAGTGAATGAGTGAGTAAACAGGGAGGTCTGTAGAGATGATGATGATGATGATGAATGAGTGAGTAAACAGGGGGGTCTGTAGAGATGATGATGAGTGAGTGAGTGAGTGAGTGAGTAAACAGGGGGGTCTGTAGAGATGATGGTGAGTGAGTGAGTGAATGAGTGAGTAAACAGGGGGGTCTGTAGAGATGATGATGATGATGATGAGTGAGTGAGTGAGTAAACAGGGGGGTCTGTAGAGATGATGATGAGTGAGTGAGTGAGTAAACAGGGGGGTCTGTAGAGATGATGATGAGTGAGTGAGTGAGTGAGTGAGTAAACAGGGGGGTCTGTAGAGATGATGATGATGAGTGAGTGAGTGAGTAAACAGGGGGGTCAGTAGAGATGATGAGTGAGTGAGTGAGTGAGTGAGTAAACAGGGGGGTCTGTAGAGATGATGATGAGTGAGTGAGTGAGTGAGTGAGTAAACAGGGGGGTCTGTAGAGATGATGATGAGTGAGTGAGTGAGTAAACAGGGGGGTCTGTAGAGATGATGATGAGTGAGTGAGTGAGTGAGTAAACAGGGGGGTCTGTAGAGATGATGATGAGTGAGTGAGTGAGTGAGTAAACAGGGGGGTATGTAGAGATGATGATGAGTGAGTGAGTGAATGAGTGAGTGAGTAAACAGGGGGGTCTGTAGAGATGATGGTGAGTGACTGAGTGAGTGAGTGAGTGAGTAAACAGGGGGGTCTGTAGAGATGATGATGAGTGAGTGAGTGAGTAAACAGGGGGGTCTGTAGAGATGATGATGAGTGAGTGAGTGAATGAGTGAGTGAGTAAACAGGGGGGTCTGTAGAGATGATGGTGAGTGAGTGAGTGAGTGAATGAGTAAACAGGGGGGTCTGTAGAGATGATGATGAGTGAGTGAGTGAGTGAGTAAACAGGGGGGTCTGTAGAGATGATGATGAGTGAGTGAGTGAGTGAGTAAACAGGGGGGTCTGTAGAGATGATGGTGAGTGAGTGAGTGAGTGAGTGAGTGAGTAAACAGGGGGGTCTGTAGAGATGATGATGAGTGAGTGAGTGAGTGAGTAAACAGGGGGGTCTGTAGAGATGATGATGAGTGAGTGAGTGAGTGAGTGAGTAAACAGGGGGGTCTGTAGAGATGATGATGATGAGTGAGTGAGTGAGTGAGTGAGTGAGTAAACAGGGGGGTCTGTAGAGATGATGATGAGTGAGTGAGTGAGTGAGTAAACAGGGGGGTCTGTAGAGATGATGATGAGTGAGTGAGTGAGTAAACAGGGGGGTCTGTAGAGATGATGATGATGATGATGATGAGTGAATGAGTGAGTAAACAGGGAGGTCTGTAGAGATGATGATGATGATGATGAATGAGTGAGTAAACAGGGGGGTCTGTAGAGATGATGATGATGATGAATGAGTGAGTAAACAGGGGGATCTGTAGAGATGATGATGATGATGAGTGAGTGAGTGAGTAAACAGGGGGTCTGTAGAGATGATGATGATGATGAGTGAGTGAGTGAGTGAGTAAACAGGGGGGTCTGTAGAGATGATGATGATGATGATGAATGAGTGAGTGAGTAAACAGGGGGGTCTGTAGAGATGATGATGATGATGGTGAATGAGTGAGTAAACAGGGGGGTCTGTAGAGATGATGATGAGTGAGTGAGTGAGTGAGTGAGTAAACAGGGGGGTCTGTAGAGATGATGGTGAGTGAGTGAGTGAGTGAGTAAACAGGGGGGTCTGTAGAGATGATGATGATGATGATGAGTGAGTGAGTGAGTGAGTAAACAGGGGGGTCTGTAGAGATGATGATGAGTGAGTGAGTGAGTGAGTGAGTGAGTAAACAGGGGGGTCTGTAGAGATGATGGTGAGTGAGTGAGTGAATGAGTGAGTAAACAGGGGGGTCTGTAGAGATGATGATGATGATGATGAGTGAGTGAGTGAGTAAACAGGGGGGTCTGTAGAGATGATGATGAGTGAGTGAGTGAGTAAACAGGGGGGTCTGTAGAGATGATGGTGAGTGAGTGAGTGAATGAGTGAGTAAACAGGGGGGTCTGTAGAGATGATGATGATGATGATGAGTGAGTGAGTGAGTAAACAGGGGGGTCTGTAGAGATGATGATGAGTGAGTGAGTGAGTGAGTGAGTGAGTAAACAGGGGGGTCTGTAGAGATGATGATGATGAGTGAGTGAGTGAGTAAACAGGGGGGTCAGTAGAGATGATGAGTGAGTGAGTGAGTGAGTGAGTGAGTAAACAGGGGGGTCTGTAGAGATGATGATGAGTGAGTGAGTGAGTGAGTGAGTAAACAGGGGGGTCTGTAGAGATGATGATGATGATGAATGAGTGAGTAAACAGGGGGGTCTGTAGAGATGATGATGAGTGAGTGAGTGAGTGAGTAAACAGGGGGGTCTGTAGAGATGATGATGATGATGAATGAGTGAGTAAACAGGGGGGTCTGTAGAGATGATGATGAGTGAGTGAGTGAGTGAGTGAGTGAGTAAACAGGGGGGTCTGTAGAGATGATGTTGAGTGAGTGAGTGAGTGAGTGAGTGAGTGAGTGAGTGAGTAAACAGGGGGGTCTGTAGAGATGATGATGATGATGAATGAGTGAGTAAACAGGGGGGTCTGTAGAGATGATGATGAGTGAGTGAGTGAGTAAACAGGGGGGTCTGTAGAGATGATGATGATGATGAATGAGTGAGTAAACAGGGGGGTCTGTAGAGATGATGATGAGTGAGTGAGTGAGTAAACAGGGGGGTCTGTAGAGATGATGGTGAGTGAGTGAGTGAGTGAGTGAGTAAACAGGGGGGTCTGTAGAGATGATGGTGAGTGAGTGAGTGAGTGAGTGAGTGAGTAAACAGGGGGGTCTGTAGAGATGATGATGATGATGATGAATGAGTGAGTAAACAGGGGGGTCTGTAGAGATGATGGTGAGTGAGTGAGTGAGTGAGTGAGTGAGTGAGTGAGCAAACAGGGGGGTCTGTAGAGATGATGAGTGAGTGAGTAAACAGGGGGGTCTGTAGAGATGATGGTGAGTGAGTGAGTGAGTGAGTGAGTAAACAGGGGGGTCTGTAGAGATGATGAGTGAGTGAGTGAGTGAGTGAGTAAACAGGGGGGTCTGTAGAGATGATGATGATGATGAATGAGTGAGTAAACAGGGGGGTCTGTAGAGATGATGATGATGATGATGATGATGAATGAGTGAGTAAACAGGGGGGTCTGTAGAGATGATGGTGAGTGAGTGAGTGAGTAAACAGGGGGGTCTGTAGAGATGATGAGTGAGTGAGTGAGTGAGTGAGTAAACAGGGGGGTCTGTAGAGATGATGATGATGATGAGTGAGTGAGTAAACAGGGGGGTCTGTAGAGATGATGATGAGTGAGTGAGTAAACAGGGGGGTCTGTAGAGATGATGATGAGTGAGTGAGTGAGTGAGTAAACAGGGGGGTCTGTAGAGATGATGATGATGATGAATGAGTGAGTAAACAGGGGGGTCTGTAGAGATGATGATGAGTGAGTGAGTGAGTGAGTGAGTAAACAGGGGGGTCTGTAGAGATGATGATGATGATGAATGAGTGAGTAAACAGGGGGGTCTGTAGAGATGATGATGAGTGAGTGAGTGAGTGAGTAAACAGGGGGGTCTGTAGAGATGATGATGATGATGAATGAGTGAGTAAACAGGGGGGTCTGTAGAGATGATGATGAGTGAGTGAGTGAGTGAGTAAACAGGGGGGTCTGTAGAGATGATGATGAGTGAGTGAGTGAGTGAGTGAGTGAGTGAGTGAGTAAACAGGGGGGTCTGTAGAGATGATGATGATGATGAATGAGTGAGTAAACAGGGGGGTCTGTAGAGATGATGATGAGTGAGTGAGTGAGTAAACAGGGGGGTCTGTAGAGATGATGATGATGATGAATGAGTGAGTAAACAGGGGGGTCTGTAGAGATGATGATGAGTGAGTGAGTGAGTAAACAGGGGGGTCTGTAGAGATGATGGTGAGTGAGTGAGTGAGTGAGTAAACAGGGGGGTCTGTAGAGATGATGATGAGTGAGTGAGTGAGTAAACAGGGGGGTCTGTAGAGATGATGGTGAGTGAGTGAGTGAATGAGTGAGTAAACAGGGGGGTCTGTAGAGATGATGATGATGATGATGAGTGAGTGAGTGAGTAAACAGGGGGGTCTGTAGAGATGATGATGAGTGAGTGAGTGAGTGAGTGAGTGAGTGAGTGAGTCAGTAAACAGGGGGGTCTGTAGAGATGATGATGATGAGTGAGTGAGTGAGTAAACAGGGGGGTCAGTAGAGATGATGAGTGAGTGAGTGAGTGAGTGAGTAAACAGGGGGGTCTGTAGAGATGATGATGAGTGAGTGAGTGAGTGAGTAAACAGGGGGGTCTGTAGAGATGATGATGATGATGAATGAGTGAGTAAACAGGGGGGTCTGTAGAGATGATGATGAGTGAGTGAGTGAGTGAGTAAACAGGGGGGTCTGTAGAGATGATGATGATGATGAATGAGTGAGTAAACAGGGGGGTCTGTAGAGATGATGATGAGTGAGTGAGTGAGTGAGTGAGTAAACAGGGGGGTCTGTAGAGATGCTGATGAGTGAGTGAGTGAGTGAGTGAGTGAGTGAGTGAGTAAACAGGGGGGTCTGTAGAGATGATGATGATGATGAATGAGTGAGTAAACAGGGGGGTCTGTAGAGATGATGATGAGTGAGTGAGTGAGTAAACAGGGGGGTCTGTAGAGATGATGATGATGATGAATGAGTGAGTAAACAGGGGGGTCTGTAGAGATGATGATGAGTGAGTGAGTGAGTAAACAGGGGGGTCTGTAGAGATGATGAGTGAGTGAGTGAGTGAGTGAGTGAGTGAGTAAACAGGGGGGTCTGTAGAGATGATGGTGAGTGAGTGAGTGAGTGAGTAAACAGGGGGGTCTGTAGAGATGATGGTGAGTGAGTGAGTGAGTGAGTGAGTAAACAGGGGGGTCTGTAGAGATGATGATGATGATGATGAATGAGTGAGTAAACAGGGGGGTCTGTAGAGATGATGGTGAGTGAGTGAGTGAGTGAGTGAGTAAACAGGGGGGTCTGTAGAGATGATGAGTGAGTGAGTAAACAGGGGGGTCTGTAGAGATGATGGTGAGTGAGTGAGTGAGTGAGTAAACAGGGGGGTCTGTAGAGATGATGAGTGAGTGAGTGAGTGAGTGAGTGAGTGAGTAAACAGGGGGGTCTGTAGAGATGATGATGATGATGAATGAGTGAGTAAACAGGGGGGTCTGTAGAGATGATGATGATGATGATGATGAATGAGTGAGTAAACAGGGGGGTCTGTAGAGATGATGGTGAGTGAGTGAGTGAGTGAGTAAACAGGGGGGTCTGTAGAGATGATGAGTGAGTGAGTGAGTGAGTGAGTAAACAGGGGGGTCTGTAGAGATGATGATGAGTGAGTGAGTGAGTGAGTAAACAGGGGGGTCTGTAGAGATGATGATGAGTGAGTGAGTGAGTAAACAGGGGGGTCTGTAGAGATGATGATGAGTGAGTGAGTGAGTGAGTAAACAGGGGGGTCTGTAGAGATGATGATGATGATGAATGAGTGAGTAAACAGGGGGGTCTGTAGAGATGATGATGAGTGAGTGAGTGAGTGAGTAAACAGGGGGGTCTGTAGAGATGATGATGATGATGAATGAGTGAGTAAACAGGGGGGTCTGTAGAGATGATGATGAGTGAGTGAGTGAGTGAGTGAGTAAACAGGGGGGTCTGTAGAGATGATGATGATGATGAATGAGTGAGTAAACAGGGGGGTCTGTAGAGATGATGATGAGTGAGTGAGTGAGTGAGTGAGTAAACAGGGGGGTCTGTAGAGATGATGATGAGTGAGTGAGTGAGTGAGTGAGTGAGTAAACAGGGGGGTCTGTAGAGATGATGATGATGATGAATGAGTGAGTAAACAGGGGGGTCTGTAGAGATGATGATGAGTGAGTGAGTGAGTAAACAGGGGGGTCTGTAGAGATGATGATGATGATGAATGAGTGAGTAAACAGGGGGGTCTGTAGAGATGATGATGAGTGAGTGAGTGAGTAAACAGGGGGGTCTGTAGAGATGATGAGTGAGTGAGTGAGTGAGTAAACAGGGGGGGTCTGTAGAGATGATGGTGAGTGAGTGAGTGAGTGAGTGAGTGAGTGAGTGAGTAAACAGGGGGGTCTGTAGAGATGATGGTGAGTGAGTGAGTGAGTGAGTAAACAGGGGGGTCTGTAGAGATGATGATGATGATGATGAATGAGTGAGTAAACAGGGGGGTCTGTAGAGATGATGGTGAGTGAGTGAGTGAGTGAGTGAGTAAACAGGGGGGTCTGTAGAGATGATGAGTGAGTGAGTAAACAGGGGGGTCTGTAGAGATGATGGTGAGTGAGTGAGTGAGTGAGTAAACAGGGGGGTCTGTAGAGATGATGAGTGAGTGAGTGAGTGAGTGAGTGAGTGAGTGAGTGAGTAAACAGGGGGGTCTGTAGAGATGATGATGATGATGAATGAGTGAGTAAACAGGGGGGTCTGTAGAGATGATGATGATGATGATGATGATGATGAATGAGTGAGTAAACAGGGGGGTCTGTAGAGATGATGGTGAGTGAGTGAGTGAGTGAGTAAACAGGGGGGTCTGTAGAGATGATGAGTGAGTGAGTGAGTGAGTAAACAGGGGGGTCTGTAGAGATGATGATGATGATGAGTGAGTGAGTAAACAGGGGGGTCTGTAGAGATGATGATGAGTGAGTGAGTGAGTAAACAGGGGGGTCTGTAGAGATGATGATGAGTGAGTGAGTGAGTGAGTGAGTAAACAGGGGGGTCTGTAGAGATGATGAGTGAGTGAGTGAGTGAGTGAGTGAGTAAACAGGGGGGTCTGTAGAGATGATGATGAGTGAGTGAGTGAGTGAGTAAACAGGGGGGTCTGTAGAGATGATGGTGAGTGAGTGAGTGAGTGAGTAAACAGGGGGGTCTGTAGAGATGATGAGTGAGTGAGTGAGTGAGTGAGTAAACAGGGGGGTCTGTAGAGATGATGATGATGATGAGTGAGTGAGTAAACAGGGGGGTCTGTAGAGATGATGAGTGAGTGAGTGAGTGAGTGAGTAAACAGGGGGGTCTGTAGAGATGATGATGAGTGAGTGAGTGAGTAAACAGGGGGGTCTGTAGAGATGATGATGAGTGAGTGAGTGAGTGAGTAAACAGGGGGGTCTGTAGAGATGATGATGATGATGAATGAGTGAGTAAACAGGGGGGTCTGTAGAGATGATGAGTGAGTGAGTGAGTGAGTAAACAGGGGGGTCTGTAGAGATGATGATGATGATGAATGAGTGAGTAAACAGGGGGGTCTGTAGAGATGATGATGAGTGAGTGAGTGAGTGAGTGAGTAAACAGGGGGGTCTGTAGAGATGATGATGATGATGAATGAGTGAGTAAACAGGGGGGTCTGTAGAGATGATGATGAGTGAGTGAGTGAGTGAGTGAGTGAGTAAACAGGGGGGTCTGTAAAGATGATGATGAGTGAGTGAGTGAGTGAGTGAGTAAACAGGGGGGTCTGTAGAGATGATGATGATGATGAATGAGTGAGTAAACAGGGGGGTCTGTAGAGATGATGATGAGTGAGTGAGTGAGTAAACAGGGGGGTCTGTAGAGATGATGATGATGATGAATGAGTGAGTAAACAGGGGGGTCTGTAGAGATGATGATGAGTGAGTGAGTGAGTGAACAGGGGGGTCTGTAGAGATGATGAGTGAGTGAGTGAGTAAACAGGGGGGGTCTGTAGAGATGATGGTGAGTGAGTGAGTGAGTGAGTGAGTGAGTGAGTGAGTAAACAGGGGGGTCTGTAGAGATGATGGTGAGTGAGTGAGTGAGTGAGTGAGTAAACAGGGGGGTCTGTAGAGATGATGATGATGATGATGAATGAGTGAGTAAACAGGGGGGTCTGTAGAGATGATGGTGAGTGAGTGAGTGAGTGAGTGAGTAAACAGGGGGGTCTGTAGAGATGATGAGTGAGTGAGTAAACAGGGGGGTCTGTAGAGATGATGGTGAGTGAGTGAGTGAGTGAGTAAACAGGGGGGTCTGTAGAGATGATGAGTGAGTGAGTGAGTGAGTGAGTGAGTGAGTGAGTGAGTAAACAGGGGGGTCTGTAGAGATGATGATGATGATGAATGAGTGAGTAAACAGGGGGGTCTGTAGAGATGATGATGATGATGATGATGATGAATGAGTGAGTAAACAGGGGGGTCTGTAGAGATGATGGTGAGTGAGTGAGTGAGTGAGTAAACAGGGGGGTCTGTAGAGATGATGAGTGAGTGAGTGAGTGAGTGAGTAAACAGGGGGGTCTGTAGAGATGATGATGATGATGAGTGAGTGAGTAAACAGGGGGGTCTGTAGAGATGATGATGAGTGAGTGAGTGAGTAAACAGGGGGGTCTGTAGAGATGATGATGAGTGAGTGAGTGAGTGAGTAAACAGGGGGGTCTGTAGAGATGATGAGTGAGTGAGTGAGTGAGTGAGTAAACAGGGGGGTCTGTAGAGATGATGATGAGTGAGTGAGTGAGTGAGTAAACAGGGGGGTCTGTAGAGATGATGGTGAGTGAGTGAGTGAGTGAGTAAACAGGGGGGTCTGTAGAGATGATGAGTGAGTGAGTGAGTGAGTGAGTAAACAGGGGGGTCTGTAGAGATGATGATGATGATGAGTGAGTGAGTAAACAGGGGGGTCTGTAGAGATGATGATGAGTGAGTGAGTGAGTGAGTAAACAGGGGGGTCTGTAGAGATGATGATGAGTGAGTGAGTGAGTAAACAGGGGGGTCTGTAGAGATGATGATGAGTGAGTGAGTGAGTGAGTAAACAGGGGGGTCTGTAGAGATGATGATGATGTTGAATGAGTGAGTAAACAGGGGGGTCTGTAGAGATGATGATGAGTGAGTGAGTGAGTGAGTGAGTAAACAGGGGGGTCTGTAGAGATGATGATGAGTGAGTGAGTGAGTAAACAGGGGGGTCTGTAGAGATGATGATGAGTGAGTGAGTGAGTGAGTAAACAGGGGGGTCTGTAGAGATGATGATGATGTTGAATGAGTGAGTAAACAGGGGGGTCTGTAGAGATGATGATGAGTGAGTGAGTGAGTGAGTGAGTAAACAGGGGGGTCTGTAGAGATGATGATGAGTGAGTGAGTGAGTGAGTGAGTGAGTGAGTGAGTGAGTAAACAGGGGGGTCTGTAGAGATGATGATGATGATGAATGAGTGAGTAAACAGGGGGGTCTGTAGAGATGATGATGATGATGAATGAGTGAGTAAACAGGGGGGTCTGTAGAGATGATGATGAGTGAGTGAGTGAGTGAGTGAGTAAACAGGGGGGTCTGTAGAGATGATGATGAGTGAGTGAGTGAGTAAACAGGGGGGTCTGTAGAGATGATGATGAGTGAGTGAGTGAGTGAGTAAACAGGGGGGTCTGTAGAGATGATGATGATGTTGAATGAGTGAGTAAACAGGGGGGTCTGTAGAGATGATGATGAGTGAGTGAGTGAGTGAGTGAGTAAACAGGGGGGTCTGTAGAGATGATGATGAGTGAGTGAGTGAGTAAACAGGGGGGTCTGTAGAGATGATGATGAGTGAGTGAGTGAGTGAGTAAACAGGGGGGTCTGTAGAGATGATGATGATGTTGAATGAGTGAGTAAACAGGGGGGTCTGTAGAGATGATGATGAGTGAGTGAGTGAGTGAGTGAGTAAACAGGGGGGTCTGTAGAGATGATGATGAGTGAGTGAGTGGGTGAGTGAGTGAGTAAACAGGGGGGTCTGTAGTGTTGATGATGATGATGAATGAGTGAGTAAACAGGGGGGTCTGTAGAGATGATGATGATGATGATGAATGAGTGAGTAAACAGGGGGGTCTGTAGAGATGATGATGAGTGAGTGAGTGAGTGAGTGAGTAAACAGGGGGGTCTGTAGAGATGATGATGAGTGAGTGAGTGAGTGAGTAAACAGGGGGGTCTGTAGAGATGATGATGATGTTGAATGAGTGAGTAAACAGGGGGGTCTGTAGAGATGATGATGAGTGAGTGAGTGAGTGAGTGAGTAAACAGGGGGGTCTGTAGAGATGATGATGAGTGAGTGAGTGAGTAAACAGGGGGGTCTGTAGAGATGATGATGAGTGAGTGAGTGAGTGAGTAAACAGGGGGGTCTGTAGAGATGATGATGATGTTGAATGAGTGAGTAAACAGGGGGGTCTGTAGAGATGATGATGAGTGAGTGAGTGAGTGAGTAAACAGGGGGGTCTGTAGAGATGATGATGAGTGAGTGAGTGAGTGAGTAAACAGGGGGGTCTGTAGAGATGATGATGAGTGAGTGAGTGAGTGAGTAAACAGGGGGGTCTGTAGAGATGATGAGTGAGTGAGTGAGTGAGTGAGTGAGTAAACAGGGGGGTCTGTAGAGATGATGATGAGTGAGTGAGTGAGTGAGTGAGTAAACAGGGGGGTCTGTAGAGAGGATGGTGAGTGAGTGAGTGAGTGAGTAAACAGGGGGGTCTGTAGAGATGATGAGTGAGTGAGTGAGTGAGTGAGTAAACAGGGGGGTCTGTAGAGATGATGATGATGATGATGAATGAGTGAGTAAACAGGGGGGTCTGTAGAGATGATGATGAGTGAGTGAGTGAGTGAGTAAACAGGGGGGTCTGTAGAGATGATGATGAGTGAGTGAGTGAGTGAGTAAACAGGGGGGTCTGTAGAGATGATGGTGAGTGAGTGAGTGAGTGAGTAAACAGGGGGGTCTGTAGAGATGATGGTGAGTGAGTGAGTGAGTGAGTGAGTAAACAGGGGGGTCTGTAGAGATGATGATGATGATGAGTGAGTGAGTAAACAGGGGGGTCTGTAGAGATGATGATGAGTGAGTGAGTGAGTGAGTAAACAGGGGGGTCTGTAGAGATGATGATGAGTGAGTGAGTGAGTGAGTAAACAGGGGGGTCTGTAGAGATGATGATGAGTGAGTGAGTGAGTGAGTAAACAGGGGGGTCTGTAGAGATGATGGTGAGTGAGTGAGTGAGTGAGTAAACAGGGGGGTCTGTAGAGATGATGATGATGATGAGTGAGTGAGTAAACAGGGGGGTCTGTAGAGATGATGATGAGTGAGTGAGTGAGTGAGTAAACAGGGGGGTCTGTAGAGATGATGATGAGTGAGTGAGTGAGTAAACAGGGGGGTCTGTAGAGATGATGATGATGATGAATGAGTGAGTAAACAGGGGGGTCTGTAGAGATGATGATGATGATGAATGAGTGAGTAAACAGGGGGGTCTGTAGAGATGATGGTGAGTGAGTGAGTGAGTGAGTAAACAGGGGGGTCTGTAGAGATGATGAGTGAGTGAGTGAGTGAGTGAGTAAACAGGGGGGTCTGTAGAGATGATGATGATGATGAGTGAGTGAGTAAACAGGGGGGTCTGTAGAGATGATGATGAGTGAGTGAGTGAGTGAGTAAACAGGGGGGTCTGTAGAGATGATGATGAGTGAGTGAGTGAGTAAACAGGGGGGTCTGTAGAGATGATGATGATGATGAATGAGTGAGTAAACAGGGGGGTCTGTAGAGATGATGATGATGATGAATGAGTGAGTAAACAGGGGGGTCTGTAGAGATGATGATGAGTGAGTGAGTGAGTGAGTGAGTGAGTGAGTAAACAGGGGGGTCTGTAGAGATGATGATGATGAATGAGTGAGTAAACAGGCGGGTCTGTAGAGATGATGATGATGATGATGAGTGAGTGAGTGAGTGAGTAAACAGGGGGGTCTGTAGAGATGATGATGAGTGAGTGAGTGAGTGAGTAAACAGGGGGGTCTGTAGAGATGATGATGATGATGAATGAGTGAGTAAACAGGGGGGTCTGTAGAGATGATGATGAGTGAGTGAGTGAGTGAGTGAGTAAACAGGGGGGTCTGTAGAGATGATGAGTGAGTGAGTGAGTGAGTAAACAGGGGGGTCTGTAGAGATGATGATGAGTGAGTGAGTGAGTAAACAGGGGGGTCTGTAGAGATGATGATGATGATGAATGAGTGAGTAAACAGGGGGGTCTGTAGAGATGATGATGATGATGAATGAGTGAGTAAACAGGGGGGTCTGTAGAGATGATGATGAGTGAGTGAGTGAGTGAGTGAGTAAACAGGGGGGTCTGTAGAGATGATGATGATGAATGAGTGAGTAAACAGGCGGGTCTGTAGAGATGATGATGATGATGATGAGTGAGTGAGTGAGTGAGTAAACAGGGGGGTCTGTAGAGATGATGATGATGATGAATGAGTGAGTAAACAGGGGGGTCTGTAGAGATGATGATGAGTGAGTGAGTGAGTGAGTGAGTGAGTAAACAGGGGGGTCTGTAGAGATGATGATGATGATGATGATGAATGAGTGAGTAAACAGGGGGGTCTGTAGAGATGATAGTGAGTGAGTGAGTGAGTAAACAGGGGGGTCTGTAGATAAACACTCACCCTGCTGATCCTCCTCTCGTGCCCGATGCTGTTGTGTTGATAAAGACGTTGCCATGCAAACGCGTTACGATTTTTTTAAATCTAATTAAACCTTAAAGCATCAGATAAATAAATAACTCCGTGTGAATAAATGCTCAGTGAGAGCCGCAGTGGTGAACACAGAGCACACGCGTGTCTGACTCCTCCATTACAGCCCCGATATCATATACAGTATCAACACAGAGGAATAACAACCTGCGCTTCCGGGTTAGTCACGTGACCGGCAAACACGTGACCCTGACAGTATCGATTAGATCACAAAGAGTCAGTTTGAGGGGCTTTAGTGCGCGCGCGCGTGTTTTATTATGAGTTATATGTTGAAGTGGAACACATACACACACACACACGTCAGTGCATTTTTAGGTCTATAAGGATGCCAGTTATATACAGTAAATGGAAATATAACCTAAAATAAGACCAAAAGTTATTAAGACTAGAAAAATCTCCTTATTTTCTTCTGAAAATATCCAATAATTTTACTAAATTTTACTAATTTCCTAAATAATCATCACATAATTTTTATTCTGACGCATTCGAGGGCAAGAGGCGGTGTACACCCTGGACACGGTGCCAATCCATCCTAGGAACACACACTTACACACACTCATATAATGTACACACTAAAGGCAACATGGGGACGCGGATTAGCCCACTCTCTATGTCTTTGTACCGTGGGAAGAAACATGAGAACCCAGAGGAAACCCACCAAACACGGGGAGAACATGCACACACACACACACAGACCCCGAGGTGGGACTCGAACCCGGACCCTGGAGGTGTGAGGATGCAGGGCTAACCCCCTCTCGCTGCTACGAGAAACCATAATTAAACTTTATTTATATTTATTTACATTTCCATCATTAAACATTTCTCATCTGACTCTACTTTGGTGTTTGGACTCTGAAATACAGTGCGTCTGGAAAATCCAACTATGTGTGTATAATATTTACTATTACATTTTATATCATATTTATTTATAGAATAATTATAAATATGTATACCGCCCAAAAATGTATCCACGCTTGAACATAGAACAATATATGCCTCTTTTCTGACGCTCCCATAATAGCATTTCTTTATTTCATTATGCAACTTCACCGAGTGTTTGTCGTCTCTATTTCTGTTTCCTCCACAAAGTTGATGTTTCAGCACGATCATTCCAGTTACAGTAACTTCAAATCTCCTTAGTTGTTTTATTGTCTTGATGCAGCCCGATAACTTGAAATGGCAATTTCTTTTTGGTGTAAAGTTATATACACTTAAATCTATACCTGTAGTCTTAGACATGCTTCTACATGAGTATAAAACAAGTGAGGGGTATAAACATGCACGGATACTGTACACCAGAAATCAATACCAAGATGATGTACATACATTATACTATACTGAGAAGTCACACGTTTACATATGTTGTACATAAATTTGCGTTTATTGTAACAGGTTCACAGCAAACAAAAAAAAAAAAAGAAAGTTACATCAGCACCAGGAAAAAGCCTTGTTCATGATAAATAATACACAGTACAATAAGCAGAGGGGTTGAAAGACAACACACATTCAGACTAGCACTGACCCACTGACCCAAACACCTGATAATCATTCACACACACACACACACACACGACCGGTCTCTGGACGGGTTCTCAAGGCGCTTATGAGTCAGGGGTAGCTCAGTGGTTAAGGCATTGGACTACGGTTCAGAAGATCCCAGGTTCAAACCCCACAACCACCAAGTTGCCACTGTTGGGTCCTTGAGCAAGGCCCTTAACCCTCAACTGCTCAGATGTATAATGAGATAAAAATGTAAGTCGCTCCGGATAAGAGTGTCTGCCTAAATGTAAATGTTATGCAGTAGACGCCTGAGGCAATAAGTAAGAGTTTCATTTGTTTCGGTTCCTGTTTGTGGTTTTAAATCAACCACAAGGAGCTGTAGAGTTCTCACTGTTTTAGTAATATCAATCATCTGAGTGTACTAATATATTCACACTCACTCTTTGAGTAAATAAGCTGTCTTTTCAGAGTTTCACTCACAGAACCTGTGTAAACTTTTCAGCATTTTTAATTCTCTACCAGGTATTGAAAATTACCTGATTGACTTTGTAACTCTGTAAAACACACACACACACACACACGGCGCTCCTCCTCGTCCTTGTCCCTCTCTACCTCCCGTCCAGCTGCTTGTCTCGGGCGATGACGGCTTCGTCGAACTTGATCATGAGCGTGGTGCCCTTGTGCCAGTGCGCGGTGACTTTGGCGGGGAAGCCGCTGTGCGTGAGGAAGGCCTCCACCATGCCGGCGGTGAAGGCGGCGCAGTTCAGCGTGCTGTTCTCCTTGGGCACGGATATGAACGTGTTCACCAGCGGCTCCTTCTCGATGATGTAGTAGGTCTTGTCGTCGTCGTTGGCCTGCTCCAGCTTGTCCGCTTCCTTACCGAACAGAGACTTCCACACGGACACCTACAGATGGAAAAAAAGAATCATAATAAATGAACTGACAAATAAATAAGTACATATAGTGCACTTCATGTACTATTATGAGACATTATGTCTAATCTACACGTTGTTTTGTGCAGTACACTAGGGAGATGACTTAAACACATGAAGTCGCATGGTATAAAGGTCAACTCTAAAAACCAGAGCTGTGTTTAATGGTTACATTTAGTTACATAAGAGCATTTCCATACACACACATACACAATGTGATGAGAACGCACAGGATTGGGACTAAACAGTTGTGTGTCAATTAATAAAAACACTTGTTAGTGAAACTCATCAGTGAAAAAAAAAAAAAACTTAAAGACTGGACTTTGTAGAGAAGGAAAAAGGATCAGATGAGTCCAGATTAAGGGCACGTCAGGGTGAGAAGGGAAGCGCATGAAGCGATGCACCCATCATGCATAGTGTCCACTGTACAAGCCTCTGGAGACAGTGTTATGATCTGAGGTTTCTTCAGTTGCTCAGGTCGAGACTCAGCAACGTTATGTGGCAATAAAATGAAGTCAGCTGATGATCTGAACGTACTGAAGGGTCAGGTTATCACATTTATGGAGTTTGTCTTCCCTGATGGCACAAGGCATAAACCAGGACTGGTTCTGGGAGCACGAGGAATCATGGTCACACCTGAACTGAACACCACATGGTGTGCTGTAATCAAAAGCTAAATCCTGTCCAGCCTCTCCCAAAAGATGTGTGGAGGGAATTACTGATGTGGAGAAGTGACGATATGGTGTGGAATGTGCTGTACCAGAATTGTGGTGGCTGTTCATGACCAACTGATTATGTACCCGGCAAGTGAGTCGTCCTTTATTTTACATTCAGACTAGAGATAAAACTAGACATAGGCTCTTATTTCCACGTAGATTAAGAAGGTGAAAACCTTCCATGCTTAACTGAAGGAGGATGGAGGATCCACATGTCATGAATGCGGAGACTTTGAGGAGATAATGCAGAGAAGTTGTCGCCTTGTATATACGAGGCGGTATCAAAAAGTTGAGACTAGTTTTGTAACTCGCCAATAGGCTGCACACATAACCTTCATAAGTCAGCGTGCCAAAAGACATTGTCCTTCGACATCTTATTCTACATCCAAGCTGTTGAGGGTTAAAGTTATAAAACCAGTGTAACTACTTTACTATTATATTGTAATACAATTATTTGGACGGCTGGAATTAAACTTTTACAGGAGTAATGCCCATTCTGAGTAAGCGTTTATGTTGTAAGATTGTGGAGATAAAGGGCCCAACAGTGATGAGTCGGTGGTTGTGGTGTTTGATCTCGAAAGCACCTGGTGTGCATGTGTGTCAGTGTCACTGCAGTGATGATGATGATGGTGGTGGTGGTGGTGTAGTCACGCGCCTTGATGAAGAGCAGGATGTTGAGCACTTTGGTCTCCCTCTTGCCGTTCTTCTCCCTCAGCACGAGCAGGTCGAGCAGCGACGCCCCCACGGCTCGGCCCATGTCGGCCAGGCGCGCCTGCAGCTCGGACACCGAGTACACGCGGCTCTGGCAGTACTGCACCATCTCCGAGAAGAGCAGCGCGAAGGCGCTCGCGCTCACCTCCGTCCGGGGCCGCGACAGGGAGCGCTCGAGCACCGCGGACTTCCCCCTGGTGAAGCGGGTCTCCATGGTCCTGTCCGACAACAAACAAACAAACAAACAAAACACAGCGTCACTGGCTGCTGAAGGGTTTCAAAATTATCACAACATTATTATTATTTTTTAATTATTAAAATGATATGCTCTACTAATCGATTACAGTTCTTCCATATGAGCTACAATCCTTCTGTTAAAATCTCACATAGCAACCAAAACCAACCAGTTCCGTTACTTCCGGGTTTTTATATCATATATTATTATTCTACTTCGAGTCGAGTCGAGCCTGGTGTCCTACTGCCCCCTACAGGCCTGGAGTATGTAAATTATTGCATTGTATTGGAACATTCACACTCGAAAGCTTCTTATCGCTAAGTTGTACCTTGCCCTCTCTCTTAACGATTCCCGAAACGTTCGTACGCTAACTATCTCTTAAGTACGTCACACGTTCGTAAGGTTGGTCTGGACTCATTCTTAGTGTAGTTTCAGCACCAGACGCTGGCCGCCGCTAGTGGCCGCCACTGAGCAGCAGTCCTTATAAATCAGCGGTGTATGGAAGCACGTTATGACACGTGATCAAAGTCGTGTTAATGATGGAATCTACTGTAGGCCTCTTTATGGATTTTATTTTATTTGATATCAGAACTAACAGGGTGACTTTTAATTAGCCTATTTCATAATTGTGACTAATGCATTAAAATCACTTTTAATATTGAACAGGTGGCGAACAATTTGGCTCAAACAGATTTCTGGCTGTAATTGGCTAAGATGGTATAAATGTGTAATCATGGTGGTGTCCAGAAAGCAACAGATATGGCAGCGATACAGCGTGTTGTTGTGCTAAACCGAAGATGAAAAAAGGCAACAGATGAGCTGCTCAGACCTGCGCGTGCCAGGCCAACGCCTCGTACTTACTGTACGCTTCACGTCCCGATGTCCACCTGCTCGCTGCTTTTTGTTTACAATGTTTCATTGATCATTAGCCAACATTCATGACTGGATGGACTTTTCTTTTGACACGTTTTATTTTATGATGAAATTTGATTTAGTTAAATGAGAAAATAAACTTGGGAGTTTCAAACCACGCATCCATTCATATTTCTGAGTGATTGTAACGCTTTAAACCTCTACTCTGTCATCTCATCGTATTTGTTCCATATGTGCGCTAGACAACCCCAACCACCGACATGCTTCACCTAGAGTCGTATAGGCCTACACATTAGAATATCTTTGGCATAAGTAAAGAAAAAGTATAGAATACTGCAGCTGTTTGTCAATCAACTATGATTGTAAACCTGGTTAGTTTCACTGCCACTACAAGTTACATGAAAATATTAGCGACAGTTTGGTGATTTAATTTATATATTTGTCTATTATGGCACGTTATTGATAAGTTAACCCATGTCGAAATAAATGTTATTGGAAGAATTTAGTTAATTTGCACAGAAAGTGCCATCTTTCTTAATGCTGTCATGCAAAAGGAGTGAAAAATTGATTCCTAAGAAATCAAAGTAAACTAATTCAGGACCTTCACTGTAGACAGCGCCTTGTAACGTCGGACGTAAGAGGCAGCGACTTCTAAGGGACAGTTCGGGAAACGCACTTAGCAAAGTAAACAACTTACATAAGATATATCTTAAAAGTTTTCTTAGTGCGCTAAGAGTGTGCGTTATCCGGGATTATTAGCAGTGCATTTGTGGGATTTACTTGAGCAATCAAGACCCTAGACCTGACCTAGACCTGGGGGGTGTTCTTCGTACGTCGCTTGACACATCCGAGATGAACTGACACATCCAAGATGAGATCCTTCATTCATTCATTCATTCATTCATCTTCTATACCGCTTAATCCTGTGTTCAGGGTCGCGGGTGGCCTGGAGCCTATCCCAGGAGACTTCGGGCACTAGGCGGGGTACACCCTGGACAGGGTGCCAATCCATCGCAGAATTTTTCATTATAAAAAATATTTATTTGCATATTCATGACAAACCCCTGAAAAATAAATGTGTTACAAAATAAACATTATACAAGAATTTTAATTAATGGTCTTGAGGGCTGTCTCGTGCCTAGGGTTTATTATAATAATAAAAAACCTATGAATTTATGTTCTAATATAATATTTTATAGCGATTTTATATATATATATATATATATATATATATATATATATATATATATATATATATATACAGAGGTGGAAAGTAACGAATTACATTTACTCGCGTTACTGTAATTGAGTAGCTTTTTTGTGTATTTCTACTTTTTAAAGTCGCGCGCCGCTCCAGACTCCACTCCAGGTTTTCTGACATTGGCAGCTACCTGACCTTCCACACGGTCGCTTCCGCCCTGAGTGACGTCATCGACTAGCGCGACTGGAGAGAGACACGCGAAAGATGAAAGAGGTTGTGATTTTGGCGTTTGGTTGTGTATTCCGGTTTGACTTTTTGCCTCCAATTGACTTTATTTATTGCTTTATTGGTTTGGTTGGCCTTTGTATATATTTGTAGATAATTTCATTGTTTTTGGTTTAGGGAGTCCGGGGGGTGTTCTTCGTATGTCGCTAACTCAGTTAGCTGGATTTGATTGTTGTGGATTTGTCCTGATCTTGGATTGTTTTGTTCTTCGATGCGCTTCTCGCACTTGTTGTCATAGCAACATGTCCGTAAGCTTGAACCTGCTCGGTAGCAGCTTTATTTCATGTAAACAGGATTAAGGCTGCGCTCCTGCGCTCCTGAAATGGTGAGGTCACATCTGATTGGTTAAAGAGCGCTGACGTGGACTGACTCACGTGGGGATTTTGTAACACATTTATTTTTCAGGGGTTCGTTATGAATATGCACACATTATATATATATATATATATATATATATATATATATATATATATATAATAAAAATATTTTTTTATAATGAAAAATTGGACAAAACTAATTTTATTATAAAGTAAACAATATAAAAGTATACATGTTTCATATTCATATTTCTATTTTTCCATATACAACATATTTTTTCATATTTCTTATTTTATTTTATTGTCTCATGTAATTTGTAAAACATATGTGCATATTATGTTCTAATATAATATTTGATAGTGATTATGTGTGTGTGAGGAGGGGGAATCCATGGCAGGGAAGCATTTCAGCGCATAACAGGTGTTACAAAAAAAAATTTAGCTTGTTCTTTTGTCATTTCGTCAACCAATCAAAGGGCTTGTGATCAGTGTTTCTACTGTCGATGCATATCACCTTTTAAACCAACACACGAACGCGCAATAATCCTAGACAACTAATCCGGCCAAACTAATCATCAACAACAGGTGTGCTCGAAGAACCGACTTAGCCAGGTCTTAATTAGCACGATGATCTCATCTTAGGTGTGTCAATTCATCCCGGATGTTTCAAGCGACGTACGAAGAACACCCCCCTGGTGTGTGTGTGTGTGTGTATATAAACCTCATTATTTCATCAGTTAATGATTGGATCTAGTTCTTTCTGCCATATACCACCATTTCCATACAGTTTAAAATAGAACCCTGAACCATTCTTTTGCTGTATGGTCCTAGACTGGGACGTAACACCATATTTAAGTGACCACTTTGATTTTCAAGCACAAGAAAGACAACAGCTTTATTATGCAAATGTGTTCCTTCAGTTAAAAACAACTAGTTTGAGATTTTATATCTGCTCACCTTTTTTGAACTACGCTAGAATGCCTCATCCCACCCCCGCTGTTAAAAAAATAAAAAAGTAACTCGGTAACTTTTACTCTGAGTAAATTTTTTAATGAGCTACTTTTTACTTTTACTTGAGTAGATTTTTATAATGGTAACTTTACTTGTACTTAAGTAAAATTTCACTGAAGTAACAGTACTTGTACTTGAGTACAAAATTTTATTACTCTTTCCACCTCTGTATATATATATATATATATATATGCAAGATACTTTTCTTTCCCCACGTGAGTCAGTCCGCGTCAGCGCTCTTTAACCAATCAGATGTGACCTCGCCATTTCAACCAATCATAACCCGGCAGGAGCGCAGCCTTAATCCTGTTTACATGAAATAAAGCTGCTACCGAGCAGGTTCAAGCTTACGGACATGTTGCTATGACAACAAGTGCGAGAAGCGCATCGAAGAACGAAACAATCCAAGATCAGGACAAATCCTCAACAATCAAATCCAGCTAACTGAGTTAGCGACGTACGGAGAACGGACCCCTGTTTGTTTCTTTGTTTGTTTGGCTTTTGGAGGGACTTAACATGCTTAAAAAGTAATGAAAATCAACAGACAGGTTGGAATCTGTTACCATTAGGCACGGGGTCCTCACACAAGATTCTTTCCTGTATAGCTCATGCACACTTGCATGTATGCACATGAAGCACGATACACATTTAGAGCTCACCAAGCTGTACATATTTCACATTGCATGTCATGGGGTCAAGTCAACAGGAAGTCAGTTCATTTTGGTTAGTTTGCAAAACACACCAAATGGATTTTGACAGACTCTTCCTAGGCATTTCTGATATCTCCATAAGGCCAGGCGTGATGACGCCTTAAACTCATGCTGAAAAGTAGTTAATAATTTACTGTGTGACATTTTATTGAGTGACATCACATTGAGCGACATCATAATGTAATGCTTTTTATCCAACATCTAGGGGCTTTTTGGAAGTATAAACATAAAATTTACCCATTTCTAAAATTATGTCATAATGGTATTGGTGCGTCCCCTTTCGAAGCATGTGCCCAGTACTGTATGTTGTCTTTCTGGTGCACCCGGGTGGTGATAGCACAGGGTGCTTGGGCCCGCTGATCGTTGCTTGCAACTATATATTTTTTGGTGTTGTAAACAATCTATAAAAATATAATAATAATAATAATAAAGATCTACAGCTGTGGTGAAAAGATTTTAGAATTCCACAATTAATTTTATGCATAAAAGTCTGCTGATTTGGTTTTTTTATATCTATTTTTTTAACATCTGATAGTATGTTTTATTTGTTTAGTCGTCCAGTCACGTCTGACTCTTCGTGACCTCTTTGTGGTTTTCTTGGCAAGGATGCTGGAATTGGTTGCCATTTCCTTCAACAGGCAATTTGGGAACACCAATTAGCCTGACCTGCATGTCTTTGGACTGTGGGAGGAAACCGGAGAGAATCCTAAGGAAATCCACCAAACAAAGGGAGAACATGCATACTCCATTCACACAGCCTTCGCTCTCCATGTGTTTCAGGGTCCCTTGGCCATGACCGAACCTCTCTCTACTGTAGTTCACTGGTTTTCCTTCCTTAGTCATCAGTTTTGGTATGTCTTGACCAATGCAGATGAAAGAACATCCCATAGTTTTCATCATAATTTGGCTCTTCTCACAGTACCTCCATTTTTTATATTCTGCTACAATTGGCGGCTGGAAGTGGGAGGGATATATTAACTAGCAAGTGAATTTTTTCTTCCTAAAGTTGATGTGTTGGATGCAGAAAAGATGGGCGAGTGTAAGGATTTGAGCGTAATGATTTTGACAAAGGCCAAATTGTGATGGTTAGAGGACTGGGTCAGAGCAACTTCAAAACTGCAGCTCTTGTGGGATGTTGCTAGTCTGCAGTGGTCAGAAAAGACTAAATACTACATACCGTAGTGCTAAACATTACACTACTGTGGTATTCACTACGCCATCCTGTTTTCATATATGTATCTATAACACTGCTAATTTAACGAGAGGCAGCACACTGGTGTAGTGGGTGATGAACATATGAAAGTGGTTTCCTGGAGAGGTTATATTTATCAGACAAAAATGAAAAGACATTAAAACACCCTCACTGTACACATTCTTTATTTTATTTAATAGTTTATTCAATTAAAGTTTAAATCCAATTAAAGTCCTGGTTTAAAATCATTGTTACAAACAAATTGGTGAGAAAAACCAAAGATAAGAACATGTGTAACTGTGACTGTAATAAAGTTCCAACTGTTTTATATAAAAGTATGTACACTCACATTCTATTACACATTCACACACGCTCACTCACACACACACTCACTAACATACACACACACACATACACACACTCACTCACTCTCACAAACACACACTAACATTCACACACTCACACACTAACATTCACACACGCTCTCTCTCTCTCACAAACACACACTAACATTCACACACACACACTAACATTCACACGCTTTCTCTCTCTCTCACACACACACTCACTCACACACTCACTCACTCTTTCACAAACACACACTCACTCACTCTTTCACAAACACACACTCTCCCACACACTCTCTTTCACAAACACACACTCACTCACTCTCACATTCACACACACGCTCATTCTCTCTCACACACACATTCACACACACGCTCATTCTCTCTCACACACACATTCACACACACACACTCACCCACCCACACACGCTCTCGCACATTCACACACTCACTCACACACTAACATTCACACGCTCTCTCTCTCTCACAAACACACTCTCTTTCACAAACACTCACTCACTCACACACACACTAACATTCACACACTCACTCACACACTAACATTCACACGCTCTCTCTCTCTCTCTCACAAACACACTCACACACGCTCTCTCTCTCTCTCACATACACATACTCACTAACATTCACACACACACTCTCACACACACACTCATTCACACACACACAAGTTCACTCTCCCACACACGCTCACTCACACACACCAAATCACTTCACTCACTCACTCTCTCTCTCTCTCACACACACACACACATTCATACACTAACATTCACACTCACTCTCTCTCTCTCTCTCTCACACACACACACACGGCACCGCCTCGTTTTCGCGCGAGTTTGCTACCGTTGGGCGGGGCCTCAAACAAGCGCTCTGACTTCCGATTGGATCGAGCTCGTACTCCATTTCCGGTCGGGTCTATTGCGCATGCTCAGTGACCCTGCGGAGTAAAAAATCCATCTAGTGATATTTTAAAATGGCCCCCACCACAGAGGCTCGCGCTCCGGCGCTTTACATTCTTTTTTGGTAGAGAGAGAGATCGAAGAAGAAGACGACGGAGAGCGCGAGAGAGGGAGAGAAGAAGAAGAAGAAGAGAAGGAGGAAGAAAAATAAAGGGATTAAAGTGTCTGAGTTGAACTCTCCGGTCGGTTAGAGTTTGTTTTACGGACTAGCCTGTTAGCTATAGGCTAGGCTACATGTTTACTTGGCCGGCTAGCTCGCTTTAGAAGAAGAAGAAGATATTATTTTTGTTTGCTAAATGCTAGCTAGCGCGTGCGGCTAAGTTACTTTAGCTAGCGTACAGCTAGCCTCCTGGACAAGTTTTCCTTTTCTTCTTTTTTCCCCTTGTTCTATATAAATATACATATTTTATCTTCTCCTTTCCTCGCTTGCTCTAAATGGCCGACCCGAGGAAAGTGCCCTTCGTCACTCTGGCTTCGTACAGCAGCGGCGCGGCGGCGGTGGCGGCGCCGGGGTCTGAGTGCCGGAAGCGGCGGAGGGAGGAGGAGAGCGAGGCGGCCGGGATACAACAACAACATCAACAACAACTACATCATCAACATCAACAGCACCCCGGGAGAGACGCAGGAGCAGGGCTGTTCACTAACGGGAGGAGCTCCGGGACAGAGTGTCCCTCCACCTCCACCACAGAGTCCAAGTCCACCGTCAGACTCAGTCTGTGTCTGTCTGAGCCCAGTGACAAGAGCTCCTCAGAGTTCAGCTACACCGAGCTCGTACAGCAGGCCACACAGCAGGTACTCATATACACACATCACACACACATCATCACATCACCTCCTCACACACAGACCACCTCCTCACAATCACACAGACCATCACCACACACACACACACACACACACATACAATCACCTCCTCACACACACACACACACAATCACCTCCTCCTCACACACACACACACACACACACACATACATACAGTGATGTGAAAAACTATTTGCCCCCTTCCTGATTTCTTAGTCTTTTGCATGTTTGTCACACTTAAATGTTTCTGCTCATCAAAAACCGTTAACTATTAGTCAAAGATAACATAATTGAACACAAAATGCAGTTTTTAAATGAAGGTTTACGTTATTAAGGGAGAAAAAAACTCCAAATCTACATGGCCCTGTGTGAAAAAGTGATTGCCCCCCTTGTTAAAAAAATAACTTAACTGTGGTTTATCACACCTGAGTTCAATTTCTGTAGTCACCCCCAGGCCTGATTACTGCCACACCTGTTTCAATCAAGAAATCACTTAAATAGGAGCTACCTGACACAGAGAAGTAGACCAAAAGCTCCTCAAAAGCTAGACATCATGCCAAGATCCAAAGAAATTCAGGAACAAATGAGAACAAAAGTAATTGAGATCTATCAGTCTGGTAAAGGTTATAAAGCCATTTCTAAAGCTTTGGGACTCCAGCGAACCACAGTGAGAGCCATTATCCACAAATGGCAAAAACATGGAACAGTGGTGAACCTTCCCAGGAGTGGCCGGCCGACCAAAATTACCCCAAGAGCGCAGAGACGACTCATCCGAGAGGCCACAAAAGACCCCAGGACAACATCTAAAGAACTGCAGGCCTCACTTTTGATTCATACACATTCACATTCCATACAAACTTAAATAATTCTTTTGATTGTGTAAAGCTGTTTTGAGACAATGTCAATTGTTAAAAGCGCTATACAAATAAAACTGAATTGAATTGAATTTAATTGAATTCACTTGCCTCAATTAAGGTCAGTGTTCACGACTCCACCATAAGAAAGAGACTGGGCAAAAACGGCCTGCATGGCAGATTTCCAAGGCACAAACCACTTTTAAGCAAAAAGAACATTAAGGCTCGTCTCAATTTTGCTAAAAAACATCTCAATGATTGCCAAGACTTTTGGGAAAATACCTTGTGGACCGACGAGACAAAAGTTGAACTTTTTGGAAGGTGCGTGTCTCGTTACATCTGGCGTAAAAGTAACACAGCATTTCAGAAAAAGAACATCATACCAACAGTAAAATATGGTGGTGGTAGTGTGATGGTCTGGGGTTGTTTTGCTGCTTCAGGACCTGGAAGGCTTGCTGTGATAGATGGAACCATGAATTCTACTGTCTACCAAAAAATCCTGAAGGAGAATGTCCGGCCATCTGTTCGTCAACTCAAGCTGAAGCGATCTTGGGTGCTGCAGCAGGACAATGACCCAAAACACAGCAGCAAATCCACCTCTGAATGGCTGAAGAAAAACAAAATGAAGACTTTGGAGTGGCCTAGTCAAAGTCCTGACCTGAATCCTATTGAGATGTTGTGGCATGACCTTAAAAAGGCGGTTCATGCTAGAAAACCCTCAAATAAAGCTGAATTACAACAATTCTGCAAAGATGAGTGGGCCAAAATTCCTCCAGAGCGCTGTAAAAGACTCGTTGCAAGTTATCGCAAACGCTTGATTGCAGTTATTGCTGCTAAGGGTGGCCCAACCAGTTATTAGGTTCAGGGGGCAATTACTTTTTCACACAGGGCCATGTAGGTATGGATTTTTTTTCTCCCTAAATAATAAAACCCCTGATTTAAAAACTGCATTTTGTGTTTACTTGTGTTATCTTTGACTAATAGTTAAATGTGTTTGATGATCAGAAACATTTTGTGTGACAAACATGCAAAAGAATAAGAAATCAGGAGGGGGGCAAATAGTTTTTCACACCACTGTACATTTACACACACCGCCACCACACACACGCCACCACACACACACGCCACCACACACCACCACCACACACACACGCCACCACACACACACGCCACCACACACACACATGGACTTACTCTGTTACAGTGTGTGTAGTGATGGTACTTTGATCACTTCAGAGTGAGAGTACAAACTACACACACTATACAATAGCTTACAGTGTGTGTGTGTGGTATGTACTCTCACCACTTTTATAGATTTAAGTGTGTGTGTGTGTGTGTGTGTGTGTGTGTGTAGTTGGTGGCGAGGAGTGTGTGTGCTTTATGATGGTATTCCCATTACTCTCTTGGTGTGTGTGTGTGTGGTAGGGATGGGGATCACCAGTCACCTCCTAATACAATATGATCATATTAGCAATTAGCGATAAGTTTCATGATCTTATAAACGTCCAGATTCGACATCACGTTTCCCTGCTTTTCTACAAACTCACTTCAAACACAAGAGTTTAACATTTAACTGAGCAGCAGCAGCGCGTGTCGCTGTCAAACACCGTGATTATTGTTTCCGAACAAGCGTAGCAAATAATTCACTTCTACCACACGTGATGAGAAACGTGTAAATAGTTCACCTGTAGGATTACAGAGAACTGCACCCTGACAAATCTCACAGCTTTCATATTTTTTCAGGCAGTTGTTATTTCAAGACACAAACGTCTCCTGTCCTGAAACGCTTTTTGTGTGTTTGTGTGATGAGACTGTCTCTCATGAAGACCTTCCCAGGAAAGTAGTTCATTTAGAGTCACCAGCCTCAGAAATCACCAGTTAACAACCAGCACCTCCGATTAGAGCCGTTATGAAGGATTTACAGAGCAGAAGATGCAGATGTACGTCTCAATATCAACTGTTCAAAGGAGATTACTGTGGATTTACTTAAAAATAAATAAATAAATAAATAAAAACTTTGCAGATACCATCGTCAATTGAAGGAGGATCTCTGGAGACTTGTGTGTTTGTCCTGGTGTACTCTGTGTGTGTGTGTGTGTGTGTGTGTGTGTGTGTGTGTGTGTGTGTGTGTGTGTGTGTCGGATGTATGTTACATTGAACATTAAGGTAGACTACCTCTTCTGTGTCTAACTGGAGCAAACAGAGATCATTAGTTATCACTGTGTGAAGTTCGTACAGCGTCGATGAGACGATTGAAATGATTTCCTGTGATTTTAGAGACTGATGTCGGTGATGATTATTTCTCTTTATTGTCCTATAAACTCTTTCTTTCTTCTTTTATTTCCAGCACCTGAGGAAAGCTCCTGAGGGACTCACGCCAGCTCTGGACCCGAACGACCCGCTGGGTGATCAGGACAAAGAGAAACAAGAGGTCGAAGCCTTGGCCAGGAAGTTCGAGAAAAAATATGTACGCTGCTCTTTTTTTTATTATTAAAAAAAATAAATTTCCCTACACACACGGTGATGCACACTGCGGTCCGGCAGATATGAACTGCACAAAAAAGAAGTCAGCATGTGACTAGACCATACATTTGTCACAATTAAAAATGTTACAGAAATGCTTTAGTCTGATTGGACGGCACATTTTCTAACACCAGAAATGTAATTATTAGTCTGTATTAGTGTTTAGTCTGTGTTTGATGTCGTTTATTTATACATTGATCCCATTCTGTGATTGCCATTTATTTTTATTTATACATGAGAAATTTAGCCACATCAAACATTTTATTTGACTGTAATTATTTCTACTCCTGCGAGGAACTTGATTTATTCAGTTGACACTTTTTTTTAAATAAGTAAATCCAAATTTAGTTTTAAACTTCTTAGAAAAAAATGAATCTTGAACATCTTATTTAAGTTTTAATATCGAATAACTAAAACTGTCACAATTAAAAATTTGCCACATAAACAACGACGCAGTGAAATGCTTCTAAACTAGATGGAGAAACTTTCCAATAAGCTTTTTTAATGTAAATAAGAATGTATGTTTAAAAAAACAAACAAACATATAGACGCTTTACAATATAAGTTTGAGTTAATCTATTACTACAGTAGAAATGTATAAATTCCACGTAATATCCAAAGTGTGATTGTACTGTGAAGTTCATAAAAAACGAAATGCGTATAAAACCCGTGCTGTAGCTCTTGTTAATGTTGGTGTGTTTGTTGTGCTAAAGGGCAACACCGGGAAGAAGAAAAAGAAGGACCGGATGCAGGATCTCATCGACATCGGATACGGCTACGACGAGACCGATCCGTTCATCGACAACTCTGAGGCTGTGAGCGTCGCTCTCGTTCTCTATCTCACTCGGATATTAGTGTTTTTTTTTTTCCCTGCACTTGATTATAAAACTTTCATGATCTTTATATTGTAGTTGTGATCGGTTATGTTATAATACACTGTTCTAGGATTAGTTGCAGAGTGATGGAGCTAAATATTCTGTTCATACACAAAGTTAACACGATTTAGCTTTTTCCATTCAGACGTTTGTGTTAATCCTCTTCTTCGGGCCCGAGCGCTACAACGTCACTATGATAACATCATGGCTATTGCGTCACCATCACTATGATAGTGCTGATGTACTTGTGTGTGTGTGTGTGTGTGAAGGTCCCTGTTGTTTTTTGATTTATTACTTTTTATTTGTTGCTTTTATTTATTTTTTTGTTTCCCAGCGTCCAGGGTCTTTTTGGGGTCTTAACTTGCTCTCAAATAGTCATGACCGTCAGCACAGCAGGTCTAATCTGCTGCCATCAGGACGACGGGATTCTGCACAGCTCATACACACTTGCATGTAGAGTATACGTGTGAAACCCGGGACACGTTTGGAGCTCATTGAGCTGAACGAATGCCGCATTGCATGTCCTGGGCTCCACTCAACAGGAAGTCCGTTATTTTGGGTCGTTCGCAAAACGCACCCGACGGACTTTGATCTACTCCTCCTAGAGGATTTATACGATCGCCACCAAACCGGGCCGGTGCGAAGGGGTTTTTGATATATCTCAAACGGGTCAGCCGTGTCGAAAAGTGCTTAATAACTTTCTGTGTGATGCTTTTTTTCCAGAATCCGAGACGCTTTGGGTGTCTTAACATCAAACCCCACTCTTTTCTGAAAGTATGTCGTAATGGTACCAGTATATCCCCCTTAAATGCATGTGCCCATTGTCTTTCGGTTGCACCCCGGGGGGGAGAGGGTGATGGCGCAAGGTGCTTGGGCCCGCTCATCGTTGCTTGCAACTTTATATTTTTCTATTTCTATCAAATCTCAGAATGAAGAAACCTTAAACAAAGCTTAATAATAAAGTGCTGTGGTGTTGTGAACTGGCCCAGATAATATCTATTTTTCTTTCTTTTCTGTTTCAGTACGACGAGCTGGTCCCCGCCTCCCTCACCACCAAGCTGGGCGGCTTCTACATCAACACGGGCACTCTGCAGTTCAGGGCTGCGTCTGAGAGCGAGGACGGGGACGAGAGCAAGGACGGAAACCACTTCAAGGTTCGCGTGACTCATCCCGCCTGAAATATCGCACTTTCTTCACCGTAACTAATCAAACCAACGTGTAATTATATAGAAAAATAGTCGAAGTTGTTTAGTCTTTTAATTCCACGTACAGTAGATTTCCACTTCATCTTCTTCGATTTATGCAAATTCTTTTTAAACAGATTTTTGGCAATGCATTTATTTTTATTTATAATTTTTTTTTTTATCTACTAAAGAATGATGAATTGCTGGTTACATGAAACCTTGATTTAAACGGCCTCGATTTAAGGCGTGTCCTCGTTTTGAGCGCCCGTGTCCTCTTTTCCCATCCAGAAGCTGAAGGACGGAGAGGAACGCGTGATCAAGAAAAGGAAGAAAAAAGACGGCACTCTGGAGGAGAAGAAGCCGAGAAAGAATAGAGTGTCGAAGCAGGGGTGAGTCTGGGCGTGGCGCGTGGTGGGCGTGGCTTCGAATCTGTCTGTTTAAAGACGCGTAACACAAAAAAAAATGTTTTGTAACTCTCAGGTTCTCGATTTTTTTTACATCAGCATGTTGTTTATACTGACTGTTTAAATCCGAGTGCGTGTTTATGTAATGCACACGTGTTATGCAACGGTTTTCGAGATGAGACTTGAAGGAGATGATTCCTGTCGACACGCTGATGTTCAAAGCCACATCTACGTTCGTGATAATAACCGTTAATCCACGTCCGCTCACCGCTACGTTTCAGTTTATTTATTTATTTTTGCGTCCCGCAGCGTGTCCGCTCTGAACCGTCCCGAGAAGAAGAAGAGGAAGAAGCTGATGAAGGACTCTCTCTCGCTGGCGGCCATGATCCGCCGCTTCACTCGCGAGAAAGAGGAAATGAGGAAAAAGAATCCCGTCGGCGCAGCAGCCGCCGCCGCCGCGGCTCCCAGTACAGCCAGTGCTGCTGCCGCCGTCGCCGCCGGACTCAAAACCACAAACGTGAACCGTGCTGTCGTCAACTCGCACGTTGTGGCCCCCGGGAACGACCTCTCCGACCTCACCAACGACCCGGCCGTCATGCCGCTGCTGGGTTCTGCTAACGACGACGTGCTGCACGAACTGCTGATGGACGAGCTGGACTTCTCGCTGCTCGACCATTCCGACCTGTCGGGCCTGGAGGGTCAGGGCGAGAACGGCAACGCCGCCGCGCAGAGGGGAGGGGCCACCGCCGGGCGCGTCCAGAGGACTGGGCTCATCCCGCCTCCTCCGCTGCCCGGCAGTCTGCCCGCTGCCCTCGCCAAACGCATCGAGGACCTGCGAGCGGTGCGTACACACACACACACACACACACGTTTCATTTTTTAATTTTTTTATTTCATCTTTATTTCATCTTTTATTTGAATAGATTTTTTGTCACACTGAATCTTTATATTTTCTTTGTTTAATTCTTATACTACATCATTTATTTGTATATTTGCACATTGTGTTTATCAATATATATTTTTTTTAATTATAGAACAATCATGTTAAGGCACACTGTCCTTTAAACATTATATACCCTCAATATTATTTATTTCGTTCAGTACAGGTACGTTTGAGTTACAAATTTCCGCAGATATGAACAGATCACGGTTCTACGAACATTCGTAGATGCGGACAAATCGCAGAAGTAACTCATTCGTGTATTGTACAAAAATAGACGCTGCAGTGCACCAATTACCAATGTTTACAATTATATACGATATTTTCTGTGTGTAAGTGAAATGTATAAAATGTCATCGTTATCAATGAACGATGTAGATTAATGTTGTATATTAATGTTAAAGTGAGTACAAGACTCACTTTGTCAGACTTGAGAACAAATCAGACTTAACAACATTCTCAGAACTCATTCGTAAGGAACTTAATGTGTAATGTAGTTTCTTGTTTTTTTGTGGCAAATTTTAAACCTGTTAAATTCTAAAATGTTCGAAATCAACACCCTTAGACATCAGACAGATTAAATCAGACTCATAAAACTGAGTAACGGAACACCAGATGCAACATCTCTCTCACACACACACACACACACACACTTCCTCTCAGGTGTGCTAGAGTGAGAGAGAGCTGTTCTCTGCATGCAGGAGAGGAAGAGGAGGAAGGAGGTGAAGAAGGATGGCGAGGCAGAGAGAGAGAGAGATTAAATAAAGTGTGAAGTGTAGAGAGGCGAGGCAGAGAGGGAATGAGTCAGAGATGAGGAGAGAGAGAGAGAGGCAGTGAGAGGGTGAAGTGTGATGAGGTAGGTGAAGTATGACACCACAGAATACATTCTTTCTTTCTCACACACACACAAGCTTTAGTTGATTGATGGAAGGTGTAGTTAATGCATCATGCGCAGGCATGAATGTATTTGCCATTGTTTAATCTGTGTGTGTGTGTGTGTGTGTGTTGCAGGCGTCTCGGCAGTTTGACATGGAAGGGAGGAAGAAGTTCTTCACGCTGGACATGAACAACATCCTGCTGGAGTGAGTTTGTGTCCATCACAGAGATGCGACCCTATTTCCTGAACCTCTCTCTCTCTCTCTCTCTCTCTCTCTCTCACTCACTCTCTCACTCTCTCACTCTCTCACTCTCTCACTCACTCACTCACTCACTCACTCACTCACTCACTCACTCACTCACTCACTCACTCACTCACACACACACACATACATATATATATATATATATATATATATACATATACACACACGCTCTGTTTTGAAGCTTTATTAAGGCACCGCATGGTTCATGCAATCTGCCAGCGATGGATCAAATTTGAACTGATTTCGTTTTTAAAGTGAACAGCGACGTCCATCCGTAATCCGTACAGATCTCCGTCCCCGCGGTTCGACAGTCATGTGACCTGAGCATTCATTGTAAAGAACGTTGAACCAACATATTTGTGAGCAAAAAATAAAACAAAATCGATAACTTTGCCTGATTGAACGTTCTCTCACACGGTTTGTTCTCCTCAGAGTTGCCAGGTCACACTAGCAGGATCCCTTTTCTGAAAATAGAAAAATTGAAATCCCTAATATCAGTACTAGGTTTTATATTGTAGCTTAGAATATCCTCAGATTAAAAAAATATATATATTATTTCTCTACAAAGACAAATATATATATTTTATTTATTATTAATTTTTTTGTTTTTGTTTTATTTTTATTTTTTTTTATTTTCCAATTCTCTCCCCTATTTTAGTCCTGTCCAATTCCTCCCTGTCACTAGGGGGCTCCCACATTCCCACATTAAGGCTACCACGATCACGTGTTTCCTCCGAACTGCGTGACGCCAGCTTTTCGAACTGCTTGCTCACGCACCATTAGGGGCGGAGTAACACACTCGGAGGACAGTGCTATCCGCTCACTCCGCATGTGCGAGCTCACAGACGCCCCTGATTGGCTGTAGAGCCGTGATTAATGTGGGAGCGCAAGTACCTCTCATTCCTCCCCCCTGAGAGAGCTCGGCCAATCAGCTCTCTCTGTGCCTCCGGCTGGGAGAGGAAAACAGCATCACCCGGGGTTCGAACCAGCGATCTCCGGATGATGGGGCGAGCGCTTTACCACTGCGCCACTCGGAGGCTTAAAAAGACAAATTTAACAGCACGACACCTAAACCCTAAACGTAATACGATCCGAACTGTGACTTTTTATTTGTGGTCCTGCAGTGTGAACAGATTCTTTTTGAATACAGCAGTACCTCTACATACGAGTTCAATCCATTCTGGAGGCGAGTCTTAAGGCAAATCAATTAATATTGTGAGAGGAAGAAGTAACATACAGTATACAGATAATCTGTTCCAGTCACCCAAACATATTACCTTTATTACCAAAAAAAAAAAACCTTGCTACAAATAATGTTGCTTCTGCGATACCATGCCGAGGGTATTATGGATAGACTCTTTCGACACCAAACCAAAAAAAACAAATACAAAATTTCTTGAAAATAATAATTTCTTAAGGCAAAAATGTATAAGGGATTCATGTGCCGAGGTTCAACTGTAATTTAAACAGATTCTTTAGAACTGATTCTTTTAGAAATGATTCCTTTTAAACGCATCTGTATTTGAAAAATTGTAACCGCTCTTTATCCACAAACTGTAGATTCACACTAATACGAGCTCCTTTACCACAGTTAATGATCTCTCTCACCCCTTTAACCCCAAAGTGAAGCAGGTACTAGATCATTCACGTCTGGTGCTAGTGCCGGTTCCATAGCGAACCTAAGAACCGGCTATGTTTTTCGAATGCGCTAGAGTCTCACATCATTCACATCGCTTGTATAACCTCAGCAACAACAAAAAAAATAAATGATGGTGGCATCCAACTTCAGTATGGCTTTGTGAGCAGATCAAGTGTTTGAGCTGCCCGTTGCCTTTGGAGGTTAAATTATTTATTTATTTCAGATGGCGGTCACAAATTAGTTGGTCGTGATAATCGCAGCCCTCCCATCAGCTCCTGACGTGAGCAGGTTTTTGTTTTGGACCAGTGTTGGTGCCCCCATGAAACCATTTTTTTTTTTTCCTTTCTTTCCCCCTCCCCCCCCCCCCCCCGCCTATCTGACAACTCTATCGCTGACTCTCAATCCTGTTCAACACAAAATCTACTATGTCTGTGATACATTATATAAAATCTGAACTGTCCATCTCTCTCCTTCTCTAAGCATTGAGCTGCAGGTGCAGGAGCAGCCGTCTGACGTGCGCGCGGCCGTGTACTCTCACCTGGAGGCCTTCGTGCCGTGTAACAAGGAGGCTCTGCTGAAGCGGCTGAAGAAGCTCAGTCTGAACGTGCAGGACGACCGCCTGAGGAACCCGCTGCTCAAACTCAAGCTGGCCGTCTGCAGCGCCATGCCTGAGCAGATCGCTCGCTACAACATGGACTGTCTGGCCAAGGTGGCAAAGTAAGAGCTCCACCGAGTGATGCACTTTTTAAAATTTATTATTTCCTTGACGAGGAATGTGATGTGGTTTGGACCTAAATAAGCAAGTTTCAGCGTCGGATCCACTGCATTTGAGGTTCCTCTAACATTCTCGGTGTGTGTGTGTAAACTCCAGGCAGCAGTCGGAGGAGGGTGATAAGAACGGCTCGGAGGAGGAGGACGAGGAGCGGCCGGGAAAACGGGTGGTGGGACCTCGCAAGAAGTTTGTGTGGGACGATAAACTCAGGTGAAAAAACTTGACCGGGTTCCACTGATTTGTTCTTGAACAGGAAGACACAAAGTAATGATGGATGTGTTGGCCTGATTTTCCTCTTTCTAATGTGTGTGTGTTAGGGCTCTATTGTGTAATCTGGTTCGAGCGAAGCTGGGCTGTTACGAGGCTGAGGGTCAGAACTCGCACTCTCCTGAAGACTACCTCAAAGCCTTTATGGAGACCGAGGTGAAACCTCTCTGGCCCAAAGGCTGGATGCAAGCTAGGTGTGCATGTCTTATCGTTAACATTCCCCCCTCCCCCATCCCTCATCTCCGTAAGCCTCAGGTGTTAAGCGTACTCCTTTCCTGCTGTGTTTTGCAGGATGCTGATTAAAGAGAGCCGCGTGGCCCACGGCCACCTCACAGGAAACACGTGAGTCGACTCTTTGTCCAGAGTACTCTGACCGCAGAGGTCTAACAAACGGCACTAGTGTAGATCCGTAATGTCCTTCCAAACAAAGGCTGCCTTCTCACTAATGACTTTCTCTCTCATAATCCCCTCCTTTATGAATGTTCCCGATCGTCCTTACTTTACTTCATGATGAACTTATTTGAATGGTACATTTGCAAACCAAATTATAGCTCGTATCTATTTTTAGTGGACCGATTGTGCTCTTGTGATAGTCTTCTGGGAATATATCCAGCTCTGAGATCACACTTTTTAATTGAGAGGGTTTGAAACAAGAAAGATCATTAAAAGAACTTTTACGGTCTTGCTCTGTGGGTTCGAGCTGATCATTCACACCTTAAATGTGTGTAGATGTTTGGTTGCTAAATGTTGTTTGTGTTTTGCAGAGTGAAGAAGACTCCCAAAGCTAAACCTAAAGTAAGCCCCGCCCCACACACGTGTACTAACATGTTCGTGCCTCGTATCGGCAGAGTAATAATGCATCATCTCCTGTTTCTCTTTCTCTCCGTAGTCTCAGGATGGCATTTGGCTCCAACAGTCGACCGCGGCCGCTGCCACACCCTCTACTCCAGTACCGCACCCTCAGCGGCCCCCCTCCCCCATCTGCTTGTCGGACTCTCTGGACGAGGATCTGGGCGGAGCCCCATCTCTGGACTCTATCTCGCAGGCTCTGGCTCTGCTCAGCAGCGCGGCTAAGGGGTTAATCCAGTCCAACAGCCCACCCTCCCCCGAGCCTGCTAAACCGGTTACCTCGGGCACTGCACTCGGCCCCGCCTCCTCTGTCAGCTCCTCCACCCCTGTGCTTCCTAAAAAGATCGCCATCAACACCACCACGTCTGCTTCTCCGGCCACCGGCGGCCCCATCTTCGTCTCTTCCTCCTCCTCCGCTAGCTCGTCTCCCTCTTCGGCTATAGCCCGGCCTTCGTCCATGTCCGTGTCTCCCTCCATCCGCAGCGACGGAATGGGAGGATTGAAGGTCGGAGCGGTCGGCTTGACTCAGGTGCAGAGACACGTCCTGACGGTGCCTCAGCGAACCGTCGTCACCATGGCTGCAGGCATCAGCAACAAGACGAGTGCGACTTCTCCGCCTAAACCGAGGCCGCCTCCCACCGCCTCGCCCCTCATCCCACCTCACAAGACATTAAACTCTCCCCTACCCACGCCCGTGGGCCTCCACAAGCCCGGCAATAACAGCGGTGCCGTTGGTCGGATCGGCGCGGTGCCGTCGTCTCAGCCTCACTCGACCACACTGTCCATATCGTCCTCTTCGTTTTCTTCGCCTGCCGCCTCTTCCTCTGCCTCCTCGCACCTCAACGCCAAAACGCAGCCAAAAATCTCCTCTCCGTCTCAGCCCAAACCTCAGCAGCCGCAGCATCACCACCCGCAGCCTCAGCAGCAGTCGACGTTCGTCACGCCCATGCAAGCGACGCTCACCAAATCGCCCCACAGCTCCAACTCCCCCATCCTCAAGCTCACTCCACGGGTCACCACCGTCAGCTCCCCGTCGCCCGCTCTCTCCAGGACGACCACGTTACCCACCATGCATCAGTTCTCTCCTAAAACACCAGGCTTCCACGCGGGGTTCTCAGGCGTTGGCGCCAGCTACAGCACTCCTGTGGGGCAGCAGAAGACTCCCTCTCAGGTCAACAGCTCCGGCCTGACGAGCACCAACACCCCGATCACCAAGCACATCTCGCCCTCGGCCGGATCCGCCAATCACGGGCCACGACAGAGGACGGCAGGCGTGGTTAATCAGGGAGCTAAAACGATGGCGACGGTTTCCTCAGCGGCGGCTCCTCAGCTAGCACAGGTACAGTGCAGAGTCCGGGATTTAACCAGGCTTACATTAAAATGTTTGGAAATGTTAGAAATTTATTGTTCTCTTTTTTGGTGGCGCAGGTGCCGTCTTCCAGCACCAGTCTGCTGGGTCCCGGCGCTCCGAACCTGCCACTCAACTTCGGGATGCTGGGAGGCATCACTCCCGTCTCTTTGCCCTTCGCCTTCCCCGGCCTGCTGAACCTGCCCACTGTGACAGGAACGAGTGCTGGAGCTAACACTGCTAACCAAAGCAGCTCAGGATACAGCCTACAACCCAGTGAGCATCTCGCACGCACATACATGCATGCATGCATACATACATACATACGCACACTAAACTACACAGCAGTGATGGCTCAAGGATGTTTTTCGCTTAGTAGGTGAGCATCAGGGTTTGGAATTTGATGCGGGCAAGCCAGTGCAGGGAGCTGAGGAATGGGGTGGTGTGGTATGGGTGAATTTTGGAAGGTCGAAGAACTAAACTGTGCAGTTGCATTCTGGATCAGCTGCAGAGGATAAATGAGGCAGACCTGCGAGAAGTGAGTTGCAGTGGTCCAGTCTTGAAATAACAAGGGACTTAACAAACACCCGAGTAGCCTGTGAAGAAAGAAATGGGTGGATTCTTCTGATGTTGTAAAGAATAAATCGACAAGAGCAAGTAAGATTAGCAAAAAAATGTGCAGAAAATGACAGTTGATCGTTCAGAGTTACCCCAAGATTGGGGCAGTGGCTAAAGGAGTGATCTGATTGTTGTCCAGGGCAATCACAAGGTCTTGACCGGGGATGAGTCGCCAGGGATTAACAGCATTTTTATTTTATTTCTTAATTTTTATTTGTGTGTGTGTGTGTGTGTGTGTGTGTGTGTGTGTGTGTGTGCGCGCTCTGCGATGGATTGGCACACTGTCCAGGGTGTACCCTGCCTCGTGCCCCGAGTCTCCTGGGATAGGCTCCAGGTCCCCGTGACCCTAAATACAGGATAAAGCGGTATAGAAGATGGAGTAATAAAAATTCTTTTTTTTTTTTTTTTTTTCGAGTTGATGAACTGCCAGACATGCTGAGATCTGGGTGGAAACCTGAGTGTCTGAGGGAGAAAAGAAGTTATAGAATAAGCGTGTGTCATCTGCATAACAATGGCATGAAAAGGCATGCAATGATGTGACCTTACCAAGAGCCTGGGTGTTTAACAGGAGAGGACCAAGTACTGAGCCCTGAGGAACACCAGTAGAGAGTCTGGGGCAGATGTGGATCCCCTCCACGTCACCTCATATGACCCATCTTCTCGGTGGGAAGCAAACCATTGCCATGCCATAGATTCCAAGGCTTGTAAGAATAGATAAGTCAAATGCAGTGGAGAGGTCCAGGAGGACGAGGACAGGACAGTGCAGTTTTTGTTACGCTGGAATACCGATTCTAACACCTCACCAATCCTTTAATCCAATTCCCTTTAAATTTTATGCAAAGCTACCTGAAAGAGGAACATCCTCATCAGCCGTTAGTTACGCCAATTTTTTTATTCACCTGAAAGTAATGACAGTTCTAATCGAGAATGCACACGAGACTAAGTCCATAGTCCGATAAAGAGCGGTGACTGGTGAGGCCGTTAGGGTTACAGTGCGCCTTTCCATCCCTCGTAGCACAAAATCTGCTTTGTTATTCTGTCAAATTGTGATCATTATTGATTTTTTCAGTAAAAGTGTGAAAGCCGTCCCTGAGTTTGTCCTTTGAGTTTCTTTAGGGAAATTGTTACATTTTTCTCCCTTCTAGGGGTTAGAGAAAAGATGCAACAATTAAAAAAAAAAAAGGGTTTTGGAGATAATCACTCCTGTCCCAGCCAGCAATCAACACACACAACAGATTTGAAATAATTTGTTCTCGTTTTTTATTGATTCCTATCTTGGAAAAGGGAAGCAAAAACTTCAAGAGGGGATCAGGCCAACACAACAAACAAAAATAATTTGTCTAAATGTGGGGAGGATCAAACTAACTTACCTGAGAGAGAAAGAAAAACAAATAAACAAAACTTTTACCTCACTCCCTAACTATCCAGAAACATGAGAAAACATGATTAGAAAAGAAAACGGCATCCACCTCTCTACAGCTCCCACAATTAAATATAGGCAGCAAACTAAAATAAACAGTATAGTTTAAAAGAGTCAAATTATATAGATCAAATCTCAGAAACAAAAGAGGTACTTAACAACACACGTTCAAGAATTTAGACTCTCAACAGTCTGCAAACACACAGGCTAAACAACCATATGCTGGGGAAGGAGGAATGATTCTCTCCACTTCCTGCTTTCCACCTCCGCTTTCTTTAGGTCTTTATGACACTGTCTATGGAGGCGAACAATTCTAGAGAGAGCTAGAGCTTTGCAAATCTGTAAACCAAGAAACTTTGAGAGACACTTGCGTTAAATTCTCAATCAGTTTTTTAAATTAATTTAATTTCTGTACGTTGTTTTATTTGTTTTCTTCCTTCTTTCATCATTATATTAATGGTTTCCGTGCTGAAATATCTTTCTCTTCTATGTCCCGTCTGTTTTTCCGTGTTGAATAACTTTGTAAATCTGCTGTCTCTCCTTAGACTTTTTTAAAATGGGGTCTCGTGTTAAGTGCCTGTTATTTTGTTTGTTGTTGAGCATCCTCTCTATCTTTTCTTTGCATTTCTTGGATACGTTTGCGGTTTTATAGACTGATCACTCCTTTTCCTGTTTACTGTTTCAGATGTCACTCAGAGCCAGAGCGGGGATCTAAAGAGGAAGCTGTGATGTCACTCAGATGACGTCGCCATGTAACGCATGGTCTGCTGGCATAAACAATAAGAACGAACAGCTCTTAGCCTTTTCTTTTTTCTTTTTTTTTTTTTGACTATTTTTGGAGTATAATTAATTAATGAATTAATAACATCCCTGGCCTGGATGGTTTCTTTATTTCTTTTTCTTTCTTTTTTTCTTTCTTTGTTTTGCTAATGTTTACACACACAGACCTTAATTGCTGTGGACGGGGAGGGGAAAAGCTTTTTACGTGTATGTGTGCGATTTTGTGAGTGTGTGTGTGTGTGTGTGGAATATGAACTCTGTACAATGAATGAACAGAACGGACTAACGGATGAACTGATCCCTCCCTCTCTCAGGTGAAGGTCCATGTCTCTGGTGCTGTTCCAGGTGGAGTCGGTGTTAGTGGTGGTGTTTATTATTATTGTTAATATTATTATTATTAAAATGCCCCCCACGGAACAAAGACCATAGGAGTTTTCTATCCGGTGCAGAAGCAGGGGCGATGAAATTTGTATTGTACTTGAATTATTTTTTTTTTTTGTCAGAACTTTGTCTACTTGAGCTGACCCTCCACACTAGCGAAATAAAAAGCAATAGTTAGTCCCAGGGAGAAAACAAACAAGGCTTTTCAAGATTGTGTGTGAGAGAATGTGTGCGTTTTCTTTAAAGGTGCATTATTATTCTGTGATTGATTGAAGTTGATCATGTGACTCTCGTCTTCTGATGATCAATGACTGTAACACCACCGACGTCATTCCTACAAAAGAAGAAAAAATCTGTTGAATGACCAATAACATGTCAATGATTACTGAAATGTGTTAATTTTTCTAGACAGGTTAAATTGCCAAAAGTAAGTGCACCCTTCCTAATGATTTCAGAAATGCTACCAGGTTTATAAAACCAAGCACAAAGTCATTCAGTATGTGATGATTCATAGAAAGACACCAAAATAATTAATTTAATTTAAACAAGCACTCTAACTTTATGGCTCAAACTGTTATGGCTCTTGGTTACTGATCACTTTCACTGTGCTGTAAAGTACATGTAACAGATACTTGAATATTTACTCTACATGGTGTCTCCTTTACTACGAGTTGGTGTGTGACACTTCTACACTGCTAGAGCTGCCCCTGTGCAGTGTACATCCTGTTATTCTATAACGCAAGAATGCCTAGGAACATGGGCAGCTCAGCCATAATTCGGTAGACCACACACGCTCTTCAATGCTGAAATGTGCAGTATGTAAAAAATAAAATCTTCAATTCTATCACTCTGTTGCATCAGTAAACCTCGTACGACATTCCAGACTGGCTGGCTCTGTAAGGGCCGAGAGCTTCACGCGAGACTGAACATTGACGCCAGGCTCCAGAACGGTGATGTCTGTCTCACGAGAACATTACCTTCCTGGATGCGGAGCGCTTCTTAGTAATATGTGATGAATTATAATGGTCTGGGGCAGTTTTACAGGTTTTTTTTGTGGACAGTAATGATTATTATGATTATTAATATTTGTATCACTGCCTCTGTGATATGAATCACCAAACTGAATTTGAAATGAAGCCACCAAGGTGTTATGCAGTGTGTATACACAAAGCTTATATTCAAAGGGTTTAACAGAAATACTGCTGTAGCTATAGCCACCAAAGCCAATTTATTTCTTTATTTTTAGAAGCCCTATAATTTCAGAAGCTCAAACGTAACTGGACAACTAACAAGGAAGAGTACAATGGTTGAGTACACTGAAAGGTATTTGATTTGGTTTCTTAAGGACTAGAAAAGAGGATTTAAACTGAAAGGAAGATGATTGAGGTCATGACCAGTATGTGGCAGTAAGGATCCAGTATAGTGGACGCCAAATGCTTCACCAAGAAGACTAGAAACTAGCTGAGAAGTTTTTGTCTCTGACCTGTTTATTTATTTCATGACAAAGTAGATAAGTGATGTAGAGCCGACTACAAGTATTTAATCTGCACTTGATGGCTGTTCATGAGAACTCAAAGCCATGCCAATGCAAGTCAACAAGGACAAAAAAAAAAAAACAGTCCTATGAGAGAGACTGGAGGAACTTTAGGAGTGACCTAATCAACAATTTGGTGGTGGTGTTGGTCTTTCGGCTGCTCCCGGCAAGGGGTCGCCACAGCAGACTATCTGGTCCGCACAACAACTTGGCACAGGTTTTACGCCAGATGCCCATCCTGTCGCAACCCTCCCATTTTATCCGGGCTTAGGATCGAACCCGTGCCTTCCGCATGGCAGGTGAAACACCTACCACTGAGCCACCAGTGCCCTCTAATCAACAATTTGGTGCATTCTATAAAAAGAACAAATGTGCGAGTGAAGGTCAGCAACACCAAAAGACCTGGAAGGCCACAGATAATAAAAATATAGTGGATGATCACAGAATTATTTCCTTGGTGAAGAAAAACTCTTTAAAAACCCTCAAGTCACATCAAAAATCTGAAGTCTGATACAGGTTTCAGTAACTGTGAGCTCGGACTGACGGGGTACCCGTAGATGTGGCCTCCTACTGTTACATTTGGTGAGGAACGCCTGTGACCTGCTCACATTATTATATAAATGGTGATGACATCACTGCCTACTGGCTACCTGTGTAAACACCACCGGCCACCAAACAGAATGTCTGTTTTATTTATATATAAAACCAAATCCTGTTTGTTGCTTTGTGTGTTTGCGCAGGTAGTTCCGTCACAGGCGTTTATGTCACACTGTGAACATGTCACAGGTGTTCCTCGCTGAATGTAACAGCAGGCAGCATTGTCTAAGGTGAATCCACAAATGGGGACAGAGAGCTTTTTTTGTGTTTTGTTCCTTGCTGAAAGTAACAGCTGGCTGCGTCATCATTAGCGTTTAAGTCATACTGTGATGTATGGGTGGTCAGAAAAAATGTTCATAAAACTGAGGTGACGGTTGAGCTTACTGGTTGCCAACGGCCGTAAAAACTAAAAAGAACAGTTGAATGATTGATTGGAAACGTGGACAATGACACTCCTATTGTACCTCCTCCAGAGTGTCTTTGACTTTACCAAGAATTCTGTCATCATCCACTTACCATTGCATTCATGCTTTTATACATATTCTGCGTGTGTTCCAGTTAGATACGCTCACAACAGCACATAAGGGTGTGTTGCATTACAGTCTCAGCACATGTTGTCGTTGGTCTTTCGGCTGCTCCCGGCAAGGGGTCGCCACAGGGGAATATCCAGTCCGCACAACAACTTGGCACAGGTTTTTACGCCGGATGTCCTTCCTGACGCAACCCTTCCATTTTATCCGGGCTTGGGACCGGCACTGCATCATCAGACTGTACTGTCCCTAAAAAAAAGTGTGTGTATATATATATATATATATATATATATATATATATATACAGTGGTGTGAAAAACTATTTGCCCCCCTCCTGATTTCTTATTCTTTTGCATGTTTGTCACACAAAATGTTTCTGATCATCAAACACATTTCACTATTAGTCAAAGATAACACAAGTAAACACAAAATGCAGTTTTTAAATGAGGGGTTTTACTATTTAGGGAGAAAAAAATTCCAAACCTACATGGCCCTGTGTGAAAAAGTAATTGCCCCCTGAACCTAATAACTGGTTGGTCCACCCTTAGCAGCAATAACTGCAATCAAGCGTTTGCGATAACTTGCAACGAGTGTTTTACAGCGCTCTGGAGGAATTTTGGCCCACTCATCTTTGCAGAATTGTTGTAATTCAGCTTTATTTGAGGGTTTTCTAGCATGAACCGCCTTTTTAAGGTCATGCCACAACATTTCGATAGGATAGAGGTCAGGACTTTGACTAGGCCACTCCAAAGTCTTCATTTTGTTTTTCTTCAGCCATTCAGAGGTGGATTTGCTGGTGTGTTTTGGGTCATTGTCCTGCTGCAGCACCCAAGATCGCTTCAGCTTGAGTTGACGAACAGATGGCCGGACATTCTCCTTCAGGATTTTTTGGTAGACAGTAGAATTCATGGTTCCATCTATCACAGCAAGCCTTCCAGGTCCTGAAGCAGCAAAACAACCCCAGACCATCACACTACCACCACCATATTTTACTGTTGGTATGATGTTCTTTTTCTGAAATGCTGTGTTACTTTTACGCCAGATGTAACGGGACACGCACCTTCCAAAAAGTTCAACTTTTGTCTCGTCGGTCCACAAGGTATTTTCCCAAAAGTCTTGGCAATCATTCAGATGTTTTTTAGCAAAATTGAGACGAGCCTTAATGTTCTTTTTGCTTAAAAGTGGTTTGCGCCTTGGAAATCTGCCATGCAGGCCGTTTTTGCCCAGTCTCTTTCTTATGGTGGAGTCGTGAACACTGACCTTAATTGAGGCAAGTGAGGCCTGCAGTTCTTTAGATGTTGTCCTGGGGTCTTTTGTGGCCTCTCGGATGAGTTGTCTCTGCGCTCTTGGGGTAATTTTGGTCGGCCGGCCACTCCTGGGAAGGTTCACCACTGTTCCATGTTTTTGCCATTTGTGGATAATGGCTCTCACTGTGGTTCGCTGGAGTCCCAAAGCTTTAGAAATGGCTTTATAACCTTTACCAGACTGATAGTTCTCAATTACTTTTGTTCTCATTTGTTCCTGAATTTCTTTGGACCTTGGCATGATGTCTAGCTTTTGAGGTGCTTTTGGTCTACTTCTCTGTGTCAGGTAGCTCCTATTTAAGTGATTTCTTGATTGAAACAGGTGTGGCAGTAATCAGGCCTGGGGGTGACTACAGAAATTGAACTCAGGTGTGATAAAACACAGTTAAGTTATTTTTTAACAAGGGGGGCAATCACTTTATCACACAGGGCCATGTAGATTTGGAGTTTTTTTTCTCCCTTAATAACGTAAACCTTCATTTAAAAACTGCATTTTGTGTTCAATTATGTTATCTTTGACTAATAGTTAACGGTTTTTGATGAGCAGAAACATTTAAGTGTGACAAACATGCAAAAGAATAAGAAATCAGGAAGGGGGCAAATAGTTTTTCACACCACTGTATATATATATACATATTATATAAAGGATTATTAGGAACCCCATACTAATACGGTGTTTGACCCCCTTTTGCCTTCAGAACTGCCTTAACTCTACAGTACGTGGCATTGATTCACCAAGGTGCTGAAGGCATTCTTTAGAAATGTTGGCCCATATTGATAGGAGAGCATCTTGCAGTTGATGGAGATTTGTGGGATGCACATCCAGGGCACGAAGCTCCCGTTCCACCACATCCCAAAGATGCTCTATTGGGTTGAGATCTGGTGACTGTGGGAGCCATTTTAGTACAGTGAACTCATTGGCATGTTCAAGAAACCAATTTGAAATTATTCGAGCTTTGTGACATGGTGCATTATCCTGCTGGAAGTAGCCATCAGAGGATGGGTACATGGTGGTCATAAAGGGATGGACATGGTCAGAAACAATGCTCAGGTAGCCTGTGGCATTTAAACAATGTACAATTGGCACTAAGGGGCCTAAAGTGTGCCAAGAAAACATCCCCCACATCATTACACCACCACCACCAGCCTGCACAGTGGTAACAAGGCATGATGGATCCATGTCCTCATTCTGTTTACGCCAAATTCAGACTCTACCATCTGAACGTCTCAACAGAAATCGAGACTCATCAGACCAGGCAACATTTTTCCAGTCTTCAACTGTCCAATTTTGGTGAGCTCATGCAAATTGTAGCCTCTTTTTCCTATTTGTAGTGGAGATGAGTGGTACCCGGTGGGGTCTTCTGCTGTTGTAGCCCATCCGCCTCAAGGTTGTGCATGTTGTGGCTTCAGAAATGCTTTGCTGCAGACCTCGGTTGTAACGAGTGGTTATTTCAGTCAAAGTTGCTCTTCTATCAGCTTGAATCAGTCGGCCCATTCTCCTCTGACCTCGAGCATCAACAAGGCATTTTCGCCCACAGGACTGCCGCATACTGGATGTTTTTCCCTTTTCACACCATTCTTTGTAAACCCTAGAAATGGTTGTGTGTGAAAATCCCAGTAACTGAGCAGATTGTGAAATACTCAGACCAGCCCATCTGGCACCAACAATCATGCCACGCTCAAAATTGCTTAAATCACATTTCTTTCCCATTCTGACATTCAGTTTGGAGTTCAGGAGATTGTCTTGACTAGGACCACACCCCTAAATACATTGAAGCAACTGCCATGTGATTGGTTGATTAGATAATTGCATTAATGAGAAATTGAACAGGTGTTGCTAATAATCCTTTAGGTGAGTGTATATATAAAATAAAATGTAATTTCTATAAGTAGGAATATATACACTACATTCCAAATTATTACGCAAATGATATCTTTCTCTGATTTTCATAATTAGTCAATGCAAATGACAGTCAGTATAATTTTCTAGTCATCAACCATTAGTGTATAATTCGAATTTTATTGAACAAACCTCGTAATGATAACAATATTTATTTTAAAAATAAAAAACTGAAAAGGCACTGATCCAAATTATTATGCACAACAGAGTTAAAACATTTTATAGGTTGTAAAGGACTGAAAATGGGCTTTTGTTGAATTTGCAGCATTAGGAGGTCATCTTTACTGAACTCAAAAACTATTTCAATCAAAAACATTTTAACAGGGTTACATGTTACATCTTAACATAGTACTCCTTCTTTATATCACCTTCACTATTCTTACATCCATTGAACAGTTTCTGCTTGAATTTCTTTGCGGGATGTCAGAATAGCCTCCCAGAGCTGCTGTTTTGAATCAAACTGCCTCCCACCCTCATAGATCTTTTGCTTGAGGATTCTCCAAAGGTTTTGGGGTTGAGGTCAGGGGAGGATGGTGGCCACACCATGAGTTTCTCATCTTTTATGCCCATAGCAGCCAATGACACAGAGGTATTCTTTGCAGCATGAGATGGTGCATTGTCGTGCATGAAGATGATTTTGCTACGGAAGACTCGGTTCTTCTTTTTGTACCATGGAAGAAAGTGGTCAGTTAATATACTGTGCAGAGGTCATTTTCACACCTTCAGGGACCCTACAGGGGACTACCAGCTCTCTCCCCATGATTCCGGCCCAAAACATGACTCCAGCACCTCCTTGTTGACGTCGCAGCCTTGTTGGGACATGGTGGCCATCCACCAACCATCCACTACTCCATCCATCTGGACCATCCAGGGTTGCACGACACTCATCAGTAAACAATACTGTTTAAAAACTTGTCTTCATGTATGCCTGGGCCCACTGCAACCGTTTCTGCTTGTGAGCATTGATTAGGGGCCGAATAGTAGGTTTATGCACAACTGCAAGCCTCTAAAGGATCCGACACCTTGAGGTTTGCGGGACTCCAGAGGCACCAGCAGCTTCAAATACCTGTTTGCTGCTTTGTAATGGCATTTCAGCAGCTGCTCTCTTAATCCGATGAATTTGTCTTGCATTTACATTTAGGCATTTGGCAGACGCTCTTATCCAGAGCGACTTACATTTTTTATCTCATTATACATCTGAGCAGTTGAGGGTTAAGGGCCTTGCTCAAGAGTGGCAACTTGGTGGTTGTGGGGTTTGAACCTGGGATCTTCCGAACCGTAGTCCAATGCCTTAACCACTGAGCTAAGTTTCTTGCAGAAACCTTCTTCATTCTGCCTTCATCTGCACGAACCTGTCTGTGCGCTGAATCAGCCACAAATGTCTTCACAGTACGATGATCACGCTTAAGCTTTCATGAAATATCTAATGTTTTCATACCTTGTCCAAGGCACTGCAATATTTGAGGCTTTTCAGCAGCAGAGATCCTTTTTCTTTCCCATATCGCTTGAAACCTGTGGCCTGCTTAATAATGTGGAACAACCTTCTTCACTACTTTTCCTTTAATTGGGCTTATCTGGCAAACTAATTATCACACGTGTCTGAGATTCATTTCAGTGATCCAAAGAGCCCTGAGACACGACACCATCCATGAGTTTAATTTAAAAACTAAACATTTAATGTTTATGATACTTACATCCAATTGGCATAATAATTTGGAACACAGTGTAAATATACAACTTGAAAATATCACTTGAAAAATATAATATTCTGAAGTCATAATAATTACAATTATTAGAAATTATATAAAAAGACAAAACGTTCTGAATATTTTTTCATATTTTTATAAGTTGTTATAATTAAAATTAGAAATTAGTAAAAAAAATACAATATATAATATTCTGAAATTGTTAGTCTTTTTTTTCTAAAAAAAAGAAATTCCATTTTTCTTCCTGTAGATCAGTGGTTCTCAAACTTTTTCTGTCATTCCCCACTTAAGGAGGTGAGCGAATTTTCAATCCCCACTTGTCAACAAAATAATAATGAAATCTGCCAAGTTTACTGTTTATTGAAATATCAATTTCTAAACCAATAAGATCAAACAACACCAAGTTCAAAATAGATAAAATACACATGCAATTGTTATAAAAGGCTTACGTTGTCACTTATCTTTGCATAATTGACCCCATGTTTATTAGCTGCTCAGCAATCGTTTGTAGTTTTGCAACTTTGCAACTTTCAAATGCAACTTTGAATGAAGCCATTTGTGCTTTGCTGTCCACTGATTCAGATTTTACCATGCGATTCTCCTGCTGTCTGTATTCTGCCAGCTTTCTTTGAAAGAAGTCGAGTGGCTTATTAACGCGACTGTGAGTGTGTTGTCTCTAATGCCTCTTTTCCACTGCATAGTACGGCACAGCACGGTTCAGTTCAACTCACCTCGGTTCGGCTCAGTTTGGCGCGGTTTGCGCTTCCACTGCAGTTTAGTAACGCTTTAGAATGGGCGGGATTATTCACATGTCGTTTAGTCGCGGCGCCGCTACTGCCGTGACATCATCGTAAACGCGCCACAAACAAACACACAACAATGGAGCATATCGACGGCATGGTGTTCTTCATTCTCGGCATGTGGATGTTTTTAACAGCGAGACGAAGGAGTTTGTTTCAAAAGAGGCTGATGGCAGCCAAAGAAAAATTTTGGTTAATACAAAAAGGTGCGTCCGATCCTTCACTGGCTGTTTCTAAATATAGCGGTTCTGTTGTGTCTCGTGTCGCAAGTTCATGACGCAGTAATGACGATTTTCTCCGACCAATCAGTGACCAGCAGAGTTTACACGTCATGTTTTGGTAACGGTTCGGCGCGCTTGGAACCTCGGCTGAGGTGGTTCTAAAAAAAGGACCAGGTACCAGGTACTGTTCCCAGTGGAAAACCTCCCAAAAGTGAGTTGAACTGAACCGTGTCGTGCCGTACTATGCAGTGGAAAAGTGTCTTCTTCCATTGTCGAAGTGTATGTGAAGCCAAACACATCAAAAGTGGGATGAAACCGCGGCACCCGATTGAACCAAATATCCTCGCAAATACAGCACAGCCCGACTATCTGGATAGCGCAGTGATGATCTGGATTATTTGCGTAGCCCGGTGGATCACAAACCTGTGAGACTCAATTTATTTAAAATGTCAGGACTGTTTAATATTGTTTCCGCCTTGTCATGCCTGGTTTGTACGTGCGCATCCCAGCGGGGTAAAATGTATTTAGATGGTCGGCGCGGTTTATTTCTGTCAGAGTCGCGCAGTGCTGCCCAGTGGCTCGCGCAGGTTTCAATTCAATTTACTTGTATTAATGATCCATTTATTTGTGTGTGATTGTTTAGTTTTGAGTGTACGCTCTTCATTATCAATAAAGAAAAGCATGAATTAGAATAGAATTTCCTATTATTTTCCTCCCGTTAATTGCGCCCCACCTGTCATGTCTGTATTCCCCACTAGGGGAGCGCCACACACACTTGAGAACCACTGCTGTAGACAGACACTGTACACTCTGATGACAGTGCTGAGACTGTGATGCAGTACACGTTCGTGTCCTGCCGGGGGCGCGTCTAACCGGCACGCCTGATCGAACAACACGGAACAAGAAGCGGAAGCAGGCGAAGAAGAAGAAAAAAAAAAAAGTATCAGAAGGAAATACAAAATGGCGGCTGCGCAACGGTAACAAGTTATCTAGAATTTTCCGTGTAGAATGTGAGATGCGGCAGGGTTTCGGTGCGGTTTAGTCGTTTTGAGAGGCCAAACGAGCGGCGTTTGGGGCAACAGAAAGCGGGTTTTTTATTTTTATTTTATTTGTTGTTTGTTAGAGACGGCTCTGGCGATATAAATAATCACAGAGTGTTTGTAGAGAGAGAGAGAGAGAGAGAGAGAGATCAGGATGGAGGATAAACGCCGGAGAGAGAGCAGCAGCAGTAGCGGTAGTAGCGGTAACGCTAGCGGTAGCAGCAGCGGCAGTGAGTCGAGCAGCGGGCCGGCCTCACCCGCCAGCCCCGGCTCAGGAGCGCCTAGAGCGGAGAGCAGCAGCAGTAACACCGCCGCCGGGTCTGGAGGAAACGCCTTCGCCAACGACGGCAGCTTCATGGAGCTGTTCAAGAAGAAGATGGAGGAGGAGGAGGAGCGGCGGAGGAAGGAGCAGGAGGAGGCGGGCAGCCACGCGCAGGCGGCCGGGGACAGGAAGCCCGTTAGCGTGGCCAGCTTTGTAAGGGGGTTTACAGCAGTGTGTCTCACTAATTAGACACACACACACACACATACAAGATCCAGATGACACCATATATACATACATCTCACTTACACCCTTTTTTTTTTTTTTTTTTTTTTAACACATCATTTAATACACTCTGTAGATCATGTTGAGACTATCTATACTTTTGTTGTTGTTTTGTTTTTATTCCTCAAAGTGGGATTTTTGATAGTGTTGTTAAAAAAAGTGTTGTTAAAGTGCTTGGGCCCTGTTACCATGGCAGTGGTGTTATTGAGACGAGTCTGGGCGGGTGAAAAGGCGCCTACTGTATGCTGCTGCTTTGTCCTTGCTGTCTGTCCTGTGTGAAGGACAGGCGTGTCCGGGTCCGGCCCGTGTAACGGTTTCAGTCTTCTCCTCCCAACCCAGGTGGGCAAGCGCAGAGGTGGCGCCAAGCTGGCACTCAAGACTGGAGTGGTGGCCAAGAAGCAGAAACCTGACTCGGAGGTGAGTGAGTGTGTGTGAGAGTTCATCCTGGAGTGACCTTATCTGTGGTAACACATCACATGTTGTTTGATTATGGTGATACTCGACAGGGTTCAGGGAGGATTTAACTGAGAGAACCTCAGCCTGTACAGGAAGTGTCTTATGCCTCTTTTCCACTGCATAGTACGGCAGAGCACGGTTCAGTACAGCTCACTTCGGTTTGGCTCGGTTTGCGCTTCCACTGCAGTTTAGTACCGCTTTAGAGTGGGCAGGATTATTCACTTGTCGTTTTAGTTGCGGCGCCTCTACTGCCGTGACATCATCGTAAACGTGCCACAAACACACACAACAATGGAGCATATCGACGGCATGATGTTCTTCATTCTCGGCATGTGGATGTTTTTAACATCGAGACGAAGGAGTTTGTTTCAAAAGAGGCTGATGGCAGCCGAAGAAAATTTTTAGTTAATACAAAAAGGTGCGTGCGATCCTTCTCTGGCTGTTCTAAATATAGCGGTTCTGTTGTGTCTCGTGTCACAAGTTCAGTGACGCTGTAATGACGATTTTCTCTGGCCAATCAGTGACCAGCGGAGTTTACACGTCACGTTTTGGTAACGGTTCGGTGCGCTTGGAACCTCGGCTGAGGTGGTACTAAAAAAAGGACCAGGTACCAGGTACTGTTCCCAGTGGAAAACCCCCCAAAAGTGAGTTGAACTGAACCGTGTCGTGCCATACTATGCAGTGGAAAAGCGCCAATAGTCATCAGTCTCAAGAGAAGATGTCACCAGTCCAGAGTCGATACGAAGGCTTTAGTACGAGATGTAGAACCGTGGTGCTGTCACAGGGGGTGATCACGGTATTTCTGAGGCAGCTGTGATGAAAATACAGGACAAAAAACAGTTCACATCTGGAGTTTATTGCAAGTGTGACTTAAAAACGGTGTAAAAAGTTAAATACAGATGTGGCCAAAAGTTGAGAATTGCATAAATATTGGAAAAGTTGCTGCTTAAGTTTTTATAATAGCAATTTGCATATACTCCAGAATGTTATGAAGAGTGATCAGATGAATTGCATAGTCCTTCTTTGCCATGAAAATGAACTTAATCCCAAAAAAACCTTTCCACTGCATTTCATTGCTGTCATTAAAGGACCTGCTGAGATCATTTCAGTAATCGTCTTGTTAACTCAGGTGAGAATGTTTACGAGCACAAGGCTGGAAATCATTATCTCGGGCTGATTGGGTTAGAATGGCAGACTTGACATGTTAAAAGGAGGGTAATGCTTGAAATCATTGTTCTTCCATTGTTAGCCATGGTGACCTGCAAAGAAATGCATGCAGCCATCATTGCGTTGCATAAAAATGGCTTCACATGCAAGGATATTGTGGCTACTAAGATTGCACCTAAATCAACAATTTATAGGATCATCAAGAACTTCAAGGAAAGAGGTTCAATTCTTGTTAAGAAGGCTTCAGGGCGTCCAAGAAAGTCCAGCAAGCGCCAGGATCGTCTCCTAAAGAGGATTCAGCTGCGGGATCGGAGTGCCACCAGTGCAGAGCTCAGGAATGGCAGCAGGCAGGTGTGAGTGCGTCTGCACGCACAGTGAGATGAAGACTTTTGGAAGATGGCCTTGTGTCAAGAAGGGCAGCAAGGAAGCCACTTCTCTCCAAAAAAAACATCGGGGACTTGTTCTGAGAAGGAAAGATGAGCGCTACCATCAGTCCTGTGTCATGCCAACAGTAAAGCATCCTGAGACCATTCATGTGTGGGGTTGCTTCTCACAGCCATGAATAAAGAATGGTACCAAACACCCTCTAACAGCAACTTCTTCCAACAATCCAACAATGCATTTTACAGCACAATGGAGCACCGTGCCATAAGGCAAAAGCCATAACTAAGTGGCTCGGGGGCCAAAACGTTGAAATTTTGGGTCAATGGCCTGGAAACTCTACAGATCTTAATCCCATTGAGAACTTGTGGTCAATCCTCAAGTGGTAGGTGAACAAACAAAAACCCACTAATTCTGACAAACTCCAAGAAGTGATTATGAAAGAATGGGTTGCTACAAATTAAAAATGTGAGCTCTTTAGAATGAATAGGTAGGTGGATGGATGTGTAGAAGGGTAGACAAATAAATAGATGGGCGGACAGGTGGGTAGGTAGATGGTCAGGTAGGTAGATAATGGATGGATAGATGGATATAGTTGGGTAGGTATGAAGATACAGTAGGTAGATATGTTGTGGATGTCAGAGGAAGTTCCAGACATCCAGCAGTGATGAGAGTAAACAACACAGGCAGGTTTGTATAATCAGGAGACCAACAAAAATCCCATGGTGTTCCTCAGGGCTCTGTGCTCGGTCCCATTTTGTTTATATTGTATATGCTTTCCCTGGGCTGTATCATCAGCCAGCATGGTATTTTATTTCATTGCTATGCTGATGATATTCAGCTCTACCTCAGGATAAATTCAACCCCCTCGTCTACTCTGCCATCATCCACTTTGACCATCTGTTTGGAGGAGATAAAGTCATGGATGAAGCAAAATTTCCTGCAGCTGAACAGCTGTAAGACCGAAGCTATTTTAGTAGGCAACCCACACCAGGTTAGGACATCTACCATCACCACTTTTCTGGTCAGGATATCCCATTGTCAACATCCTTTATAAACCTTGGGGTTAAAATGGACTTTGACGTATGAGGCTCATGTCAAACATCTGTGTAAAACGTTTTATTTCCACCTCAGGAAATTCACGTTATTTCCACCGCACTCACGTTTGCTGATGCAGAAAAGTTAGTCCATACGTTCGTCTCCTCCAGGCTGGACTTCTGCAATGCACTTGTCATTGGGACTACTGGAAAAACCCTTCAAAAGCTGCAGTATATTCAGAACAGTGCTGCTAGGATCCCGATGAGAGGGCGTAAATACGACCATATTACGCCTATTCTTAAATCTCTTCACTGGTTCCCTGTTTCATCCACACGCAATCTCCGCTCTGCATCAGTACATCTTTTGAAACCTCCTAAGACTAAACTCCATACCATGGGAGATCGAGCTTTTTGCTCAGCTGCACCTAGACTGTGGAATGCTCTCCCTGAGTATCTGAGGACGCCACAGACTGTTGATGCTTTTAAATCTGGTTTTCAAACGTATCTTTTTATCAGAGCTTTTGGGTTGAATTAATTTGTAGCGCTTAGAGATTTGCTTCAAATATAAAGTGCATTATAAATAAAATGTATTATTATCCATCACATTTATCCCCACTCTTGTGTTTAGATCTGTGTGTAAGCCACATGTCTTAACCTCTCTCATTCTCCTCTCTCTCTGTGTATGTATGTGTGTGTGTGTGTGTGTGTGTGTGTGTGTGTGTGTGTGTGTGCAGGCTGAGAAGGGTAAAGGCGACGCCTGGTCTAAGTACATGGCCGAGGTAAAAAAGTACAAAGCTCACCAGTGTGGAGACGACGACAAAACCAGACCTCTGGTCAAATAGAGACTGTGGCTGAGCGGCGTGCGACGTGGCGGTCGACCCTCACGCGCGCGCGCGCGTGCGCGCACACTCGCACACACCTTTTTTGGTTTATCCTTTCCTGTTTTCTCTCCTCTTCCTCTTTTGTTTATAGGTTTCCAGTTTTAGTGTATTCAGTGATCCAGATGTTTTCTCAAACACACCATCTTCGTTATCAGAGTTGATGTTGGAGTATTGATGAGATTCTGCGGTGTGTGTGAGAGAGAGAGCATCTGGACTGCCATCACAATCGTGTAATTTTTGTAATTTTTTTTTTTTTAATTCTTGGTAATGGATGTTACTTGAAATCAGTGGTTTAAAAAGAAGAAATTAAAATGCTAAAAGCTCTGAATAGAGCGAGGGCTGGACAGTGGGAATCTTATCTTTTGCATTCTTCATGGTGCTAATCCAGTTAAATGAAAGTGATTCATCAGATCATCTTCAGTCAGTAGGAATCTGTTTTTTTTTTGTTTGCTTTTTTGTTAATTTCAGACACCTGAGAGATTTTCTGCCTTTTTACTGTAAATACAAACTGATTGTATTATCAAGCGCTAATTTATATACAAAAAAAAAGGGGTCAACATAGTAAAAAGTGAGGGTGAGTCAAAAGTAATCCGCTGGCAAATGTATTTAAAAAACTTTTCGGCATAGTGTCTTGAAATCCAAGGAGACTTTGTCCATCTGTCGACAAGCTTTTCGTATTCCTTCCCTCTTTATAAAATCCAAACACTTCTGTTTATGCTCTTCTGTGAGGTGCTTCAGCCTCAAACGATAAAAAACACGAGTTACTGCCTGATGCCCTTCTTCCGTGCAAATCACAAGCAGGGCGTCCATTTTTCCTCACACCTCTGTTACAAATGAACTGATGTAATGCGTCCACACCTGCACCGCAGTGATCGGAGCCTTGAACAGAAATCGCTGAAGTTTTATTATAACTGGATTGCGGATCATTTTTGACTTTCCCTCATATAAACCAAGTGGTGACTATCGGAATGGACAAGAGGATGAAAAACAAGCCCCGCCCACTTTGTAGATAGGTTTGCGTTGATAGACCAGAAAGCCTGATGAGAGTGTTTATCTAAATCAGAAAACGACTGCTTTTCCAATCTTCTCAGTGATCTTGACTTGTAGCAGGATTCACACTGTGCTGCTGTTAAATGCCGAGGTTCTCCCTCTCGCTCACTTGCCTTTTCAGCAGCATCGTTTACATCCGTGGTTCTCAGAGTAAAAGCCAGTGGGTCCTGTGAATTTCATTTGTTCTTCTTCATTGTTCACGTTTATTACTGTAATCAGTAGCACACCAAGACCTTCCCAGGAAAGCAAGACCAAAAATGCACCTCTGCTGCAGAGACGTTCATTTAGAGTCACCAGCCTCAGAAATCACCAATTAACAACCAGCACCTCAGATTAGAGCCGTTATGAAGCTTTACAGAGCAGAAGTAGCAGATGCACATCTCAACATCAACTGTTCAAAGGAGATTATTGTGTATTTTGGATAAACACCTTCAGTATTGTTTTATAATGAAGAAAGAAAACAACATGGGAGTTAGAAGGGATGTTCAAACTTTTATAGATTTGATGAATAAAGGCTTAACTATATAGATACAGAACTCCTGTATACCTACAACTATTCCATGGTCTGAAAATGGATTTAAAAGAGCAAAAAATGCAAAATAAATTGCGAGAGGTTCTGACTTCACACACTTGTATAATGCTCACCATTTTTAAAGGATCAGATCTGATGTTGTTCCTGAGATACAGAGATGGTTCTGAGCTGATACCTACAGAATCCTGACTTGAATTGTTTACATTTGGCGGACACCCTTAACCAGAGCAACTTACATTTTTCTCTCTTTGTACATCTGAGCAGTTAAGGGGTAAGTCTCTTGCTCAAGGGCTCAACAGGGGCAACTTGGTGGTGGTACTAAGGTTTAAAACTCGGGACCTTCTGATCAGTGTTCCGATGCCTTAACCACTGAGCAACCCCTGATCCTAACTTCAGATCAGCTCAAAGAGAAAAATGGAGTGGTGTCGGGTCTCCTTCTGTTGTAGCTTTTAAACAGTCTGATTTAAAAATATAAAATTTCCTAAACGGAAAAGTTTTGGGCTGTCCTGGATATTTTATGTTCTGCAGATTTTGATGTTTTAGTCTGTTAGATCATTTTGCTTGAAATTTGAAACAAGACTCTTTCCAGTTTTTAATCGTTTCACTCTTCAGGGAATGCTTTCCACTAGCATCACTCTGGGGATTCATGCCCATTCAACTCATCTTACAGGAGCATTAGTAAGATCAGCGTTACCGATGTCTGGGTGTTGTTGAAGCTCCAGTTCCTCCCAAAGCTGATGGTGCAGTGGGGTTGAGTTCAGTCAGGGTTCCGTGCAGGACACTTTTAACTCAGGTGGCTTCATGCACAAGATGGAACACGTTTGAGCCGCATTGTTCCGGTGAAGAGCAACTGTAATGTGATGTAATAGTGGACAAAGACATTCTGTACAACTGTGCGGTCCTAATGTTGTGGTAACAGTTTGGGGAAGAAGCACATTATGGTTGCAGGTGTCCACATACGTCTGGTCAAACAGTATATCCTGGGTCAATTATGTAAGAAACCCTTAAAGAACTGCTAAAGAATGCCTTTATGTAATTTGACGAATCTCTAGTAACGTCTCTAGGAATAAAACGATCACAGACGTGACGACGAAGCGTTTGTTTAAAGTAACAGCACAGTGTGTTTTATTCCTCGTATACCACAGTAATGCTCAAACAGCTACGATTTTATTCAGTAAGACACAAAGTGCGTGCTGTCCAAAACTATTGGTTCCTGTTTCACTTTGAGTAGAACAGCTTACACTATATAGTTTCCTCTCGAAGACAGAAAAAAAGACAGCTTTATCAATGTTCCTGAGAAAATGTTAAACTTTTACATGAGGTATAAAACCTCTGTTTTGAAGATGAAGCTTTACTGCTGACTGTTACAAAGCACCGACACTGGAGACTCCTTCCAAAAAAGAAAACTTCACCATATAACATTTTTTCTTGCTTATGTAAATGAGCTGTTGCTATGGAAACACCATAAAACTATTGCAGTAAAATAAACCTGTGCTGCTTTTATAAGAATTAGAATGAACCTTCCTGACCAATCAGAGTTAAGAACTCAGCAGCGATAAAGAATCACACAAGACACGTGTTTGGTTTTCCGGAACCATCTGTCCATCAGGGTGTTTATTGAAACGCTGAACATTAGCGCGGCGTACACGCCGAGTGTCGACCTGTCGTCCTCTCCCTGCTACCGTTAATGATGCAACACACACACAATCAACACCTCAAGTGACCAGTTTTAAATAACACACGAAAAAAAAAACCCCAAAACATTCATATTGTACAGTAGTGTTTCACTAAAAGACATTACAGCTTTAAAATAGAGACACACTTTTACAGTTGTACAGTGAACAGGAGCGAACAGGGCAGTCGGTCACGTGTTCATCACGAGCCGCTTTTGCGTTCAGACAGCCAGAAAACAGTTAGTGTTGAATCTATACAGTAGTGTCAACATGACCTACCTTCATTCACAGCTTTAAAAAAACTAGTTAAAAAAAAAAGAGAAAGAAAGTGTTATACTTTGGTATGTTCAGAAAGAAACAAACAAACAAACAAAAAAAAAAAAAACATTTGTCGCTGGTCTGAGTTTAAGAGTATGTATCTAAAATTGAATCTAAAACCAAAAATTTCCAGCATTTTAGAAGAAAAAAAAAACAAAACTTTGATTAGTGCTTCTTTGGAGTAAAGCGAACATCATAACACGTAAAATAAATTTCATTTCGAACCACCAAAAACAAAACAAAACATCATACAGATATCATAGCGGCTCCGGTTCATCTCAAGTGCAGCTCTTGTACCCAACTCAAACCGTCACTTGTGTTCAGTTCATACGACTTTTATATTCGATATCAGCAGGTCAGACAGTGACGTCGCTCGCTCAGGTCTCTTCAGGTGCGTCGCGCTGTCAGTCTAAAGCGAGTGATCTGCTTCAAACTGGATAAACTGTTTGGCTTTGTGTCACGTGCAAGTGCGGCGCATGTTTCATAGTGTGAAAGACAGTCAGCAGGCAGGGACGCGCGATACGGCGGAAACTATCACATCATGACATTCCGGACGCGCAAAATTGGATAAATGAACAAAACACGCAGTCTCGTCAAATCTGCTCGTGAGGTTCTTAACGATGTTCAAGTGTCAACAAATGTGTGTTAGGGCTCTCCGGTCAAATACCATGATGTTAATTACAGCGTCGTGTCGCCCGATTCGGCACTTTTACTGTCTGATTTACGTCGTCTAATCTGAAGCGAATTTCCTTAAATTGTGGTTCGAAAACAAACCTTTAATTCTGCTTGTATTAACACGGACTCTCCGATCTGTCTTTATTTAAACAGGACGTCTCCTGTGACTGAAATGCAGACCGTGAGACCAACATACAATTAGTCGTCCAGCTGCAGGTCGTCCCTCTGTGGACTTTTTAGTGTTTTTAGGGACGAACAGTTGCGGAGACAAAGGCACCAGAGCTGTGTTCACTCTCACAGTGTCACGGTAAAAAAGAAGGTCAACAACAAGATCAACTAAAGTACTTAAGAGTCTACGCATTTTTACTTTCACTAAGGTGCTAAAAATCATTTGGATTAAACAAAAAGAGAGAGAAAAGGTGTTGGTAATAATAATTATCTAAAATTAAATCTAGTTAACACCAATAATTAAGAGAAAGATAATATTAAAGACAAATACAAAGAGGAAAAAAGTTAAAATTAACCAAATCTCAGATTAAAGCGATTAAAAAAAAATGCAAAACAAACCATCAAAAAAAAAAAGATCAGCCACATGCTTCATTGCCATCATCATCATCATCACGTGCTGATGAACATAAACACTGTAGAGCGTCACTCACAAATAGACAGGAAGAGAAAGAAAGTTAAAGAGTAACAAAAACAAATAAACTATTAAATTGAGTTAAATTTAAAAGCCGTCTCCTCGTCCCCTGATTCCCGTCGAATTAGGACGCCGAGAAACATTTACTTTGATCTGATCAGATCAGACTCGGCTTAAAAAGAAAGGAAAGAAAAAAAAAAAAAAAAAGGCTGTTTAAAGCACTTTTAACCCCGAACCCTGTGAGTGGAGGAGATGAGACGAGAGAGACGACTTTCCTTTAAGCTGCCGTGGATGAGAGCGGCGTGTCCTCCACATGTCAAGAGGGTTTGAAAAATAAAAATAATAACAGAGCAGTGAATCAGCAGCATGTAGGGTCGCGCAGTCTGGAGGACGAACGAACAGGACGTGTCTCTCAGCAGAGCAGCGAGAGGAGAGTTTAAGGCACCGGTCGGTCAGACTGTGGCTTATTAAACCCTCTTACACTGCGAGAGAGTGTGTGTGTGTGTGTTATCTGGGCTGCAGGCGAGCACTCAGACCTCTCCGTGCCTGTGTGGACTGTCTCTGCTGGGCGAGGAAGGACTGAGCTTGACCAGGAACACCGGAGCGCTCGTTCGTCACCTTCTGATGGAGAGCCATGCCCTGCACACACAGAGAGGAGGGAGAAACCACACCGGGCGGGTCATCCTGGTACAGGAAAATAATCAGCAGCGCAACGCTGTCATCATGTAGAGTCTCTCGAACTCCAGTGTAACTCCTGTATTAGGGCCCAAGCACTAGGACATACAGGTCCTTCTCAAAAAATTAGCATATTGTGATAAAGTTCATTATTTTCTGTAATGTACTGATAAACATTAGACTTTCATATATTTTAGATTCATTACACACAACTGAAGTAGTTCAAGCCTTTTATTGTTTTAATATTGATGATTGTGGCATACAGCTCATGAAAACCCCAAATCCCTGTGTGACATCACATTGAGTGACGGTTCCCCCCCCCAGCATCCGGGGAGATATTTCTTCCCCTCCATTGGTGGGTCTGAGCAGTGATGGTGCAGGGTGCTTGGGCCCAATCATCTCTGCTTGCAACTTTATCTTATTATTATTATTTTTTTGCTTTTTTTATATAAACATGACCTGAAGTGATTAACTCCTCAATACACATTTCAAATCATTTAAAATCTTCTGTTAATTAAAGAAAATCTAAGATCTGAATCTAATTTCGAGGAACATCCTCAAAACAATATAACCTTATAATAGAAGTTTAAAGCAGCTATGAACATCCACATTCCCTCTTAAATATCACATGAGGCAGATGAAGACAAGGGAACTGGAATGTGATGAGGGAACGTAATGACGCACTCGATCAAATTACTGGGCTTGGTGATGTGGTTAAATAAATACAGGTCAGATTTCTAAAACTAAACCCGACATTAAACATCACGAGGGAGGATATTTTACTGTGTTCTATAAATGTAGCTGATTAAAGGGTTAATGAAACATGGCCAGGTCAATTTTGGTGCAATTTACACTGTAAAGTATTAAGAGGGGAAAAAAGCTAAAAACAAAAAAGACAGATGGTCTGTGCTGCCACCTAGTGGTCATACGGCAAAGTGCTCTATAAATATTAAACGGAATGATGACTCGAGTCCATTTGTGAACAGATAAAGCAAAAACACCAACAAGGAGAACCCTAATCTAACAAGGAGAACCCTAATCTAACAAGGAGAACCCTAATCTAACAAGGAGAACCCTAATCTAACAAGGAGAACCCTAATCTATCTGATAAGAGGAAGTAACACTGTTCTGGATCAGACTGCGGTTCCTTACCATGTTGTACCAGGCGCTGATAATCAGCTTCTCCTCCTGATCGTGTCTGGACCGGCTCTTCTCAAAGTCATGCTACACACACACACACACACACACACACACGAACAGCCTTGAATCTCAAATCACATCAAGTTACGCACCCTTTACATATTGTTTGTTAAACATGTTACAGGCGAATTCTTTATTTCCCTCGAGTTTAAACCTGATCTCATCGCAGTTTGGACCAAATCAACAGTTACTCCACTCGACATGGTGTGTGTGTGTGTTCAGAAAAGTGCGTCTCTGTGGAATGATGTAACTGTGACTCAAGTACACACTGAGTGGCCCAAAAATAAAATTAAGCACTGAGGTTTCATTCAGTCAACTTTAGCATGTGGTGTCCAGTTCATGTGTGTAAATGGTTCCTCATGGTTCCTCATGGTTCCTCGTGCAGCCAGAACCACTATATATACACAGTACTCTGTTCCATCAGGGAAGAGGAAAACCGCCATTGATGTGATAACCTGGTGATTCACTACATTCAGGTCGTCAGCTGACTTCATTTTATTGCCACATAACGTTGCTGAGTCTCGACCTGATCACCTGATCAACACCAGATCATCACACTGTCTCCAGAAGCGTGTACAGTGGACACTATACATGATGGGAGCATCGCTTCATGCTCTTCCCTTCTTACCCCGACACGCCCTTCACTCTGGAATAGGATCAATCTGGACTCATCAGGTCACATGACCTTTAACCATCGCTCCAAATTCCAGTATTTATGCTCCGTAACAAACTGAGACCTTTTGTTCTGATGAGTCTCACCAACAAGTGGATTTCTTCTGGACACACGACTGTTTAGTCCCAATCCTGCGGGTTCTCATTATTATTAAACGTAGCTGCGCTTTCTACTGTTGATTTTTCTCCATGCAACTTCACCAAGTGTTTAAGTCATCTCCATTTTTACCCAAGATTTCTTCCACAAAAGCACGACTCCAGTATTATTATCCCTCCAGGTTTTGTCATTTTTAAATCTCCTTAGTTGTTTTGTTTGCTTGAAGCAGCTCACAAATTTGATCCTTCTGAAATGCCAACTTTTTAAAAACTTTTTTTTTTTAAAGATGATTTCATGTGAAAGCACAAGTGAACACACACACACACACACTGCAGGACACCAGGTGGCGCCGGTGACTCAGAAATCTCTCCTGCTCAGTACAGCGGAGTGACTTTCTTGGAAGTTGCTAGCGTTTCTAAGAAGAGTTTCCTTTTACGTTATACTAAACACAAATTCAAGTGAACTTGGCCAGTTTTATTGCGTTCTAACATTTCAGTAAGTCAGGATATAATCACTCAGTTCACACTGCGAGTCCTGTTACAGTGACTAGTGACTAATCCACAGTCTGAGTTACGGTGAACCTGATCAGTGATGTTTTAAACACGCGTCAGATTTGTAGTGACGACCAGTGAAATGAGGGGGCAGATTTCATGCTCCTTGGAACAATTCGTTTCCCCTAAATTATATCCTATGTTATTAATGTTATTTTTGTGTGATATATATTTTTCTCTCTCTGGCAGAGAGATGGTGATTTATTCTCTACGCTGCACTGACACCTGCTGCTTGTGTGTGTGTGAGAGAGAGAGAGAGAGAGAGAGAGACATTGGGACACATTATCTCCTAAGTCTCACGAGGACAGACGTCCAGGACGTCCACACACACACACCAGACAGACTCAGGAATCCGTTATCGCAGTGAGCAGCCCGTCTCACCTCTAGGTTTTGGATTCTCCGGTCTCGCTCGGAGAGCTGGTTCCTGAGAACCTGAACCTCAGGAGCAACCGAGCTGGGCTTCTGATTCGGGTCCAGCGTCTTTATCACCTACACACACACACACACAGCATAAATGATGCTGACACCCAGGGAAAGTCAGGTTGTTATCTATATTATAAAACACAAGTGGAATACAGTAGTGATACCTGGCGTATTGTGACCGATAGAAAATAACCCTCGTAATAACGAAACTGTGAAACAGTGCACAGAGGAGGAGCTAAGTGGGGCTACAGAGCTCACACACACACACACACACACACACACACACACACAAAATTCAAAAAGCATCTGCCAGGAAAAGGTGTGTATATACGTGTGTGTGTGTGTGTGTGTGTGTGTGTGTGTGTGTGTGTAACACATACGTGTTATATAAGATCAGTGGGCGATCAGACATTAAATGTTCCTGCACCTCAGCAACGCTTACGCAAAGTTTGCACACACACACACACACACACACACACACACACACACACACACGCTTTAGGTCTCTACTATTTATCTTTAACTGTCTGGATAAACATGTTCGCAACACACACACTACAGGTACAAGCACACCAGCAGGACAGTTTTATTTTTATTTATTTATTACAGCGTGAAATTAAAAGTCCTGGACGTTTGTTAAAGTCCCTCCATGTTAATGTTTGTGTAAATGTTAAAACCTGCACTGGCTTTGCTTACAAGGTACCAGAGTTAAACAGTGTGTGTGTGTGTGTGTGTGTGTGTGTGTGTGTGTGTGTGTGTGTGTGTGTGTGTCTCAACAGCCAAAAAAAAAAAAAAAAAACACAGACAACACAGTAAATTACAACAAATAATAATTCGTAAAGATTAACTACAACAAACAATGAACTCAGGAAAAACTACAATAAATAATTAATGACCAACAAAAACACAGCAACAAACTCACTGTAGTACAAAACACGCGATACTACAATAAACACAAACTACAAGCTCACTGAACTACAACAAACTACAAGAAAACAAATATAGGGGGACAAGCAATGATGACGGGCCCAAGCACCAGCACCAGCAGCACCCCGGGGGCAACACACACAACCTGCACACTTCACACAATATGACGTAATAGGACTGATGTCAGTAAGCGTTATTGTAGCGTGTGTTAACGTTTGTGGTGTGTGTGTGTGTGTGCAGGTGCTGGGAAATCAGCCTGACACTATGATGTTCCTCAGTGTGACACAGGAGGTTATAAGTTTAATGTGTCGTCACGGCTGTTTCACATCAACAATCCCCCTCTACAGTTCTCCAGTCGGAGGAGATCAAAATCCATCGGGGCCCTAAATGTGTACCGAGTGTCGTGTGCATATGTGCAAGTGTGTATGAGCTACAAGTGTGCAGCAAAACCTGTTGTGAGGGTCCCTGAGGGCCAACACACACATACTACAACCCAACTACAACACAGACAAAAGCAAACTGAACAATAATAAACTAAATCAACATAGTAACAGCTATAATTAACAACAACAACAAACACATACAAACTGATCTACAACAAATAATGGATTGAAAAAAAAAAAAAAAAAAACGAAGAACAAAAAAAAAAAAAAAAAAAAAATCACGGACAACAACAACAAACTGCACTGAATAATAAACAAAGCAACAAACTACAGACAATAATAATAACAATAACAGAGGGCCATAAGGACTAACAGCGGGGTCACGACCTGTAAACTGGATGACTGGGTTTAACACACTGCTCTGTGTACCTCTTCGTGTGTGCGTGTGTGTGTGCGCGCGTGTGTGTGTGTGTGTCAGAGAGCTCACCGTTCGAGCCTTTTCCATGTAGCGCTTGTATCTCTCCTCCATCTGTCTCATGTCCTCGTCCTTCTTTCTCAGGACGGTCTGCAGCTCATCGATCTTCTTCGCCACTGAGACACGCACACACACAGTTCAGTAAGTAACAGAGGTGTGTGTGTGTGTGTGTGTGTGTGTGTTGAAGTTTGATTAGAGTGGAGCTTATTATTACTGTTGTTGTCGGCGCCGGGCTCCAGGTCATCGATCACCTCTCGCTTCTTCTGCAGATCGGAGTGGGCTTCATGCAGCTTCTCCCTACACACACACACACACACACACACACACACACACACACACACACACACACACACACACACACACACACACGTTTAAAACCCCTCTGGTTATACACCTACTCAGTGTGTAACACACACTCGGATACTCACAGATGCTCTTCTAGTTTCTTCTGCAGCAGAGACGACTGAAGTGGAGCCGAAAGAAAAGAAAGAAAAGAAACACGTCAATATAACTTAGTTTAAAGTTCATTAACACGAGTGGAGCGTCTGCTAGTTTAACTGTGAGAACGTACGAGTACAGTAGGGGCTGCAGGATTAGAATATTTAACTAGTCCACTCGTTAGTGCGACCCCTAGTGTACACTTTAGTTACTCTTCACAGTAAGACAGGCACAGATGGGCGGTACTTACGATGGCCTAGGAAGCAGATGATTGGTCGATCAGTGGGAGGGTGGAGGGGGGGGGTGCGGCGAGGAGAGACAGAATCAAGCAGGGGTTTAATTATTTTTTTAATTCACAGCAACGGCAAGCAATCACAACGTGTTACCGCACACACACACACACACACACGACCGAGCACACTTTAGATCAATCAAACAAAGATCATTACAAGTGAACATCAGTTTAACCCCCAAACCCAAGTCTTCACCAGATCTTTAACAGGATTATATACATTTATACAGTGTAGCACAGAGCAGTGAATCATGGCTAGTCTGTTGATTCAATTCTATTACATTTTCGTTTCAATTTCATTCAAAAAATTGGTTTCAATATTCCTTATAAGTTCTAAAACTTTAATTCTTTACTTTAATTCTAAACTTTAAAAGCAGTTTAATGAGTAAAAGTAAATGTCGCCTGTTCCATTAGTCAGAACATTAGTTTTCTGACAAAAAAAAAGCGTTTAAACAATACAAACTTCAAATAACATTAAACAAAAAAAGATACTTTTTTTAATCGCAGTGTGCATCTCTGGCCTCTGCCATAACTTTACATTTTTTTTTAAAGAAAGAAATAAAGTACGGAGCAAATAATTCACTCCTACACACAGGACGAAGGTGTGAAAATAGTTTTGAGCGCCACCTGTAGGATTATGAGGCGTGGCTTTACACATTTTTAAAGTTTAACATCGAAGTTGTTAATCAAGAACTCAATTCGTCATCACGCAACAGAACGTACGTTTCTTTCTCAGTTTTAGCTTTTTTTTTTTAAACAGTTCTAGCAGCACAATTCTACACACTAGTTAAACCAGACAAGTGAATTAAGCAAAAACCCGCACGTAAGAAAAGGACAAAAAATTAAACTTCTAGTCTAAAAAAAAAAATACAGCTGTGCAAAGCCTGAGTTGAAAGTCCGCCCTCTTGTGGTTAAGTTAGTAGACACGCGAGTCAACATCAACAGGGAAACATCATGCAAAACAAACATCTGTTAACATGATGATTTGGACACGATGCTAAACGTTTAGCTACATTATTGCGCAATTTGTTAGCTACACTACATGGAGCTTGTAGCTCCAGTAAAAATCTAATAAAACAAAACCTATTTGGGAGGAAATTTATTGGAACACCGTTTATTCCTGCGCAGACATCCATCAACATCAGCAAACATGCAAAATAAGGGTGTGTGTGTGTGTGTGTGTGTGAGAACGTACATCTTCAGATTTGCTGTCCTGCTCCTGTAGAGCTTTCTGCAAGTCCTCGACCTGAGCACGCAGCTCGGCGATCTGCTGCTGACTCAACCTGAGACGGAGAGAGACGGAGAGAGAGGAAATATGAAAGAGTGAGAGTGGTTACAACTATAAGAACATTCGTAAAAGTTCCTCAACACAGTGCGAGACAGATAATGTAAAGCTGACGGAAACGAAAACGTCTGATAGAAGCGCGTTACATTTCAATTACGCCTTGCCGAGGAAAAGTAGAAAATAAACTGAAAGTAAAGATGAAAGTGTAGTCGAGTGCGTCTTAAAAGTGAAACTATCCAGGCAGAAATGTACCCAAGTGAGGTTAACGTACGTGACCACAAACAAGATAACATACACATTCACATTCCATACAAACTTAAATAATTCTTTTGATTTGTGTAAAGCTGCTTTGCGACAATGACGATTGTTAAAATTGACAAATAAAACTGAATAAACTTCTCACCATGAGCCGTCACAACGCTTGGATAGTTTTTACTTTTACCATGTTGAAGAATTGTAACGGACGCTTTAAACTGAAATGGAAATAAACTGCATGATGAACAAAACCAACACTAAGTGGAAGGACTTTAGGATTCGAAACCAAAAACAGAAGGAGAAAGAGAGAAATTTCCTTGTAATGTAATTAAGCAAAAATAAATAAATAAAATAGTGCTAAAGTCAAGTATATGGGTGAAACATGTGCACATAGTCCACAAGTGTGACGGACTGGAGGAACCCGAGTGTCCACCGCCACCGCTGATGAGGAACCTGAGTGTCCACCACCACTGAGAGTCCAGACTGAGAACTCGATTCTACTGAACAGCTTTTTTGGATCGAAATCTTAATAAACACAAATCCACACTACATCCATCCAGTGGAAAACCTTCATAGAATAATTAATAATTACATTACAATGATGTTTTTTTTTCCTGGGAACTATTAACAGTTTAAGTCAAGACAGCTACTTAGTAAAACACAAAGATAAACGGCAACAAAAACACCAAAAGAAGAGAGAATTGTGAAACTCTGGCACGCAGGCGTCGGGCGTACGAGAAGCTGACCTGCGATATTCTCACTTCTACAGTATTTGCGTCAGTAATAATCCCGCTCTGATTAAGCTCGGTCGTGTGTGTGTGTGTGTACGCCGCCGCTATTCCGTACGAAGCACTATTGTACGGCTTTACACATCGCTGCTCTCGTCACAACACAAGTCTTTTTTTAAATGGAAAGTGCATCAGTAGATTCTCCCCCCTACCAGGCATGCAGAGTGTAGGCAAAAATCTGTGATGCAATCTGTTGCTTTGTCAGCCCACACTGAGCCTTCTGAAGATGGGAAATGATGCGCGCGCGCACACACACACACACACACACACACACACACACACACACACACACACACACACACACACACACACACACACACACACACAAACAAATGAGTGTAGGCATGATCGCGCCGCTTTCGGAAACTGACCTAAATGCTGATGTCATCCGTATCCTTTTCATCAAAGAGCAAAAATAACAACAAAAACAACGACAGCAAAACTGATACATCATGACAACAGAGAGAGAGAGAGAGAGAGAGAGAGAGAGACACAAAGAGAGAGCGAGACCTGTTCTGGGTCTCGAGTGTGTTCTGGCTGCGCTGCGCCCCCTCGAGCTGGGCCTGGATCTCGCCGAGCCTCTGCCTGTACGTCTCCTCCTGAACACACAGCATCTTATTCTCGCTCTGAAGACGCACCACCGTCTCCCTGGACCAGACACGGGACAATACAGAGAGAGAGAGAGAGAGAGAGAGAGAGAGAGAGAGAGAGAGAGAGAGAGAGAGAGAGGGGGGGGGGGGGGGGTCAGGATGAGACCTAAACACCAGCGATACAGAGAGATAACAGACTCGGTGGTTATAAACCACCAGCTGATGAACCACAGTCGCAGCAGTGTGTGTGTGTGTGTGTGTGTGTGTGTGTTAGACAACAACTGTTTTTATTTATCTTTATATCTTGTGCGTTAGATTTAATCAAACTGAATCGGGGCTCAGACTGACTGTGTTGTTATCTACATCATCAGGAAGAACAATCACACAGTGTGTGTGTGTGTGTTTACTTAAACTCTGTGGGCATGATCTCAGATGCCAGGTTGCCCACTGCACCGTCAGAACCCAGAGAACCTGCAAGAGTCCACACACACACACACACACACACACACACACACACACACACACACACACAGTATTAAAACAGACAGACCACATTTATTTTTTACTCATAGATGGAAAATTAACTGAAAGTTTTACAAAGTATTAAAGACGTCTCGTCTGTATAAATAAAAGTAAGGTTTTGTCTGTACATTAGTCAGACCTCGCTATTTTAATCAGATCTTTATGTTTCATATTTGTAAACACACAAGTGGAAATGGCTGATTTGCAAGTGCGCCCTCTTGTGGTGTTAATAGATCGACAGAGAAACATGATGCAAAACAAACAGTACCGGTTAACCAATTAAATAGTGTGTGATGATTTATACACAATGCTAAACGTTTAGCTTCCTGTTGTATAACTTGTTAGCTACATTGGGCCTTATATATATATCTATCTATCTGGTTATAAGTGTTATAAGTGTCTACATGAGCTGAAGGTGAGTCGTGAGGTTAAACTGCACTGACCTGACCGACTCAGACATTTCTGCTGCACCTGGACACAGCGAAGCTCCTCGTTCGTCTCCCTCAGTGTGTCCCGTTCAGATATCAACCTCTACACACACACACACACACACACACACACACACACACACACACACACACACAGTCAAGCTCCAGGTGTGTTATTGGAATGACAGTAAATAACACACACACACACACAGGTGACTTTATTAAACCCCCTCCCCCCTCTGTACCTCTTTCTCTTTAATCAGGGCCTCGTACTTGTCGTTGAGGTTCTTGTACTCGAACTGCCACCTCTCTGCCTTCACGGCCTCTGACGAGTGTCTGGAGTGAAGCTCGTGTACCTGAGAGGACCAGAGAACACGCCAAGGTCATGTGACACGAAATCATACCATCAAGACACACCACGGTCTCACACAACTCTTTTAAAGTGACTGTATAACTCACAGCTGTTCAGTCTGTGTGTGTGTGTGTGTGTGTGTGTGTGTGTGTGTGTGTGTGTGTCCGGACCTGTCTCTTGTACGAGTCGAGTTGTGTGCGTCCGGCGTGGGCCCTGCGCAGCTCCTCCTCCAGCTCACAGGTGCGCTGCATGTACACCGTGTTCTTCTCCTCCAGTAGACGCACCTGTCGCCGCAGGTCCCCCAAATCCTCCAGCTTACGCTTGTACGTCTCGACCAGCGCCTCCAGGCGGCTCACGCGGTCCGACGAGTGTCTGTACGAAGCCGGGACAAAATCACAACCTTTCACATCACGAGCCTGAGAAACCCGACGCCTGAACGCCTTTTACTTTTAAAATAAATACTTGATTTATAAGTAAGTGCGTCCGTACCGAAGGACGTCCATCTCATCTTTGAGAGCCTGGGCCTCCTGGGCGAGGCTCGTCAGCTCCTCGTTACGATGCTGCAGGTCGACCACGTCTCTCTCCAGAGCTTCATTATGTACACGCAGGTCATCACGGCTGTTCTCCAGTCTACACACACACACACACACACACACACACACACACACACACACACACACACACAATCAGTCTGTGACTGTACATTTCACTCCATCTATGGGATTTAGCGTGGAGCTCCACGTCTCGGCCTGTGGGCCCCGGCGTGGAGCTCCACGTCTCGGCCTGTGGGCCTCAGTGTGGAGCTCCACGTCTCAGTCACAGTCTGTGGGCCCCGGCGTGGAGCTCCACGTCTCAGTCACAGTCTGTGGGCCCCGGCGTGGAGCTCCACGTCTCAGTCACAGTCTGTGGGCCCCGGCGTGGAGCTCCACGTCTCAGTCACAGTCTGTGGGCCCCGGCGTGGAGCTCCACGTCTCAGTCACAGTCTGTGGGCCCCGGCGTGGAGCTCCACGTCTCAGTCACAGTCTGTGGGCCTCAGTGTGGAGCTCCACGTCTCAGTCACAGTCTGTGGGCCTCAGTGTGGAGCTCCACGTCTCAGTCACAGTCTGTGGGCCTCAGTGTGGAGCTCCACGTCTCAGTCACAGTCTGTGGGCCCCGGCGTGGAGCTCCACGTCTCAGTCACAGTCTGTGGGCCCCGGCGTGGAGCTCCACGTCTCAGTCACAGTCTGTGGGCCCCGGCGTGGAGCTCCACGTCTCAGTCACAGTCTGTGGGCCCCGGCGTGGAGCTCCACGTCTCAGTCACAGTCTGTGGGCCCCGGCGTGGAGCTCCACGTCTCAGTCACAGTCTGTGGGCCCCGGCGTGGAGCTCCACGTCTCAGTCACAGTCTGTGGGCCTCAGTGTGGAGCTCCACGTCTCAGTCACAGTCTGTGGGCCTCAGTGTGGAGCTCCACGTCTCAGTCACAGTCTGTGGGCCTCAGTGTGGAGCTCCACGTCTCAGTCACAGTCTGTGGGCCTCAGTGTGGAGCTCCACGTCTCAGTCACAGTCTGTGGGCCTCAGTGTGGAGCTCCACGTCTCAGTCACAGTCTGTGGGCCCCGGCGTGGAGCTCCACGTCTCAGTCACAGTCTGTGGGCCTCAGTGTGGAGCTCCACGTCTCAGTCACAGTCTGTGGGCCTCAGTGTGGAGCTCCACGTCTCAGTCACAGTCACAGTCTGTGGGCCTCAGTGTGGAGCTCCATGTCTCAGTCACAGTCTGTGGGCCTCAGCATGGAGCTCTGTGAGGGAGCCTTGTACCTGTAGTTTTCCTCCTGCAGTTGCTCGATCTGGCTCTGAAGCAGCAGCAGCTTCTTCCCCGTGATGGTGGTGGACGTGTCCTGGGGTTCACAGCGACTCAGTCTCTCCTTCAGCGACTGGAGCTCGGTCTGCAGAGAGGACTTCTCCTCCATCAACACAGACAGCTAGAAAACACACACACACAGTGTGTTAAGCAAGAAAAGGCCAAAAGCTCTCCGAGTGTTTAAGACTTTCTTCTCGCACACTGACGAGGCTTTACACACGAGATTAATCTCACAGTAATTATTATACTTCACGGTCAAACACATGAGCGGGGGTTGTTTTAAATTCATTTTATATATACACGGTATATTAAAGGTCATGAAGGTGTCATGCACCGGACGGCGTTAGTCTTGTTTTGTCCTTCCGTGCTGGAGATGTTAGAGAGAGAAAACCCGGCCTGAGACGCATGCTACTCCGAGCAGAACCGAGGCTGGAGTGCAGACACGTGGCGAGCGGAGACCACGTGAAGCTCGTGTCGAGGAGGAGACGTTCACTGTGCGATATGTATACTCACGTACACATGGACATCACGGCTCCGTGACGAACCCCATACGCTTAACAGGGACAAATACAGGGACTCAACTCAGCACCCAGGATTTAACCACTGACACACATTATATATATATATATATTATATATATATATATATATATATATATATATATATATATATATATATATATATATATATATATATATATATATATATATATATATATATATATATACACACACACACGAGGGGAGAGTGTCGACCTCTAGGGCAAATCCGACCTTTGATCAGTTTCTGTTTGAAATCAAGAAGTCTAATCTTAAGTAACAAAAAAAAAAAAAAAAAACAAGAACAAGGCAGATATCTTGGCTTCTCTGAAACACTCACACACTTCTCATGTTACAGAGTCCCTTTATGAGCGCGCAGCAAATCAGGGAGACAAAAAAAAAAAAAAAAGAAAACAAAACTGGTAAGACAGGTAAAAATGGGACAGACTGGCAGCTGGGTGGACATAAAACACGCTGCACTTCAAACACATACACATTCTGCAATTCCCATCAAACAGAGCTTACTTAAAAATACAGACATGCGAGAAAATCAGGTTTAATAATAAAACACATGATCGAATAATTAAGGTAGTCTGAAACAATCAGGCAAATTATACACACACACACACCTGCTGCTCGAGCTCTCTGTGGCGCTGAGACGCATGGTCCTTCTCGTCCAGATCCTCGCTCAGGAAATAATACTTCCTCGACTAGACAGAGAGCGAGAGAGACGGAGTAGAACAGAGTCACATAAGGAAGGCTCCGTCTCTAATCACACACACACTGCACACTACAACACTGTCCAGCTTTTAGGCCATTCTCTAATGTATGTGGGAGGGGCGTACTCTGTCAATCACCAGCTAATTATGGGAGTCTGAGAGCTCGATCATGTGGAAGACGGAGGATAGCGCTACGTTACCGCTACAGAGTTTTACTGAGGTCAGTTTTAAGCGACAAACTCACCTGATAGTCAAAGTCCCCGTACATGTCCGGGCTTCCTGTCTCCACCGGCTCTTTGGTAAGCAGCTGGAGAACAGAACACAAGTCCGTTTTAGGTTTTACGATCTCACTTAAAGAGACTCCAGAGTGAACCGTATACGGAGGCAGCGCAGTGCAGTGAGAGGTGTGTGTGTGTGTGTGTGTGTGTCAGGAGTGCAATCCAAGGTACGACCATGTCTCAGTGCGGGGGTTCGGTGGCTTCTTTCATGTGGGTACGAGTAACTTGCACAGAGCAAAACAAACAAAAAATCAAAAAATTGGGGAGAAAGAAATAAAAATATGCAAGGGCATGGAAAAAAAAAATAAAACACAGTAAGACTGGAGACAAGACAAAAGGGAAGGAAATAAATATAGGGGGACAAGGAAGGAACCATTAATAAAGGAAAGGAACAAGAAAATGTAAGAAAGAGAGAGAAAGGAAATATTAACAGGGACACAGGTTAAAAAAAGGACAAGAAAAAAAATGACAGGGCAAAAAAAAAAAGGAAAGTGGGACAAGAAAGAGACAGGGGGACAGGGAAGAAACAAAAATAAAGGAAAGAATGTCAGACGGAAAAGAAAGTCGTAAAGAAAAGGAAAAACAAAAAAACGCTAAGAAATCAAGAAAGCACAGGACAAGGAGAAAAAGAAAAAAAATACAAGAGGACATAAAAAAAGGAAAGAGATTGTGAAAAAGGAAACAAAATGTAAGGAAGAGAGAGAGAGAGAGAGAGAGAGAGAGAGAGAGAGAGAGAGGGAAGAAGTATGGGCAAAGGGTACATAAAAAGAGGACAGGGAGAAAGAAGAGAAGACAGTGGGACATGAAAAAAAGACCAGAGGGCATGGAATAAAGAAAGGAAAGAAAGACAGAAAAAAGGAAATAAAAATCTGTTAGAATAAAAACAATAGACAGAAATAAAGAAAAGACATGAAGACAGGGTAAAAGACAAAGACAGACAGGATGAGACTGGAGGAGGAAGAAGAAAAAAAAAAAAATAATAATAATAATTTAGAAGTAAGACAGCGGCAGCGCGGACGAGGACGAGTCTGGTGTGTCCTGTTACTGAAGTGGACGAGTCTGGAGTGTGTCCTGTTACTGAAGTGGACGAGACTGGTGTGTCCTGTTACTGAAGTGGACGAGTCTGGTGTGTGTCCTGTTACTGAAGTGGACGAGTCTGGAGTGTGTCCTGTTACTGAAGTGGACGAGTCTGGAGTGTGTCCTGTTACTGAAGTGGACGAGTCTGGTGTGTCTCCTGTTACTGAAGTGGACGAGTCTGGAGTGTGTCCTGTTACTGAAGTGGACGAGTCTGGAGTGTGTCCTGTTACTGAAGTGGACGAGTCTGGAGTGTGTCCTGTTACTGAAGTGGACGAGTCTGGTGTGTGTCCTGTTACTGAAGTGGACGAGTCTGGTGTGTGTCCTGTTACTGAAGTGGACGAGTCTGGTGTGTGTCCTGTTACTGAAGTGGACGAGTCTGGTGTGTGTCCTGTTACTGAAGTGGACGAGTCTGGAGTGTGTCCTGTTACTGAAGTGGACGAGTCTGGAGTGTCCTGTTACTGAAGTGGACGAGTCTGGTGTGTCCTGTTACTGAAGTGGACGAGTCTGGAGTGTGTCCTGTTACTGAAGTGGACGAGACTGGTGTGTCCTGTTACTGAAGTGGACGAGTCTGGTGTGTGTCCTGTTACTGAAGTGGACGAGTCTGGAGTGTGTCCTGTTACTGAAGTGGACGAGTCTGGTGTGTCCTGTTACTGAAGTGGACGAGTCTGGTGTGTCTCCTGTTACTGAAGTGGACGAGTCTGGTGTGTCTCCTGTTACTGAAGTGGACGAGTCTGGAGTGTGTCCTGTTACTGAAGTGGACGAGTCTGGTGTGTGTCCTGTTACTGAAGTGGACGAGTCTGGTGTGTGTCCTGTTACTGAAGTGGACGAGTCTGGAGTGTCCTGTTACTGAAGTGGACGAGTCTGGAGTGTCCTGTTACTGAAGTGGACGAGACTGGTGTGTCCTGTTACTGAAGTGGACGAGACTGGTGTGTCCTGTTACTGAAGTGGACGAGACTGGTGTGTCCTGTTACTGAAGTGGACGAGTCTGGAGTGTGTCCTGTTACTGAAGTGGACGAGTCTGGTGTGTGTCCTGTTACTGAAGTGGACGAGTCTGGTGTGTGTCCTGTTACTGAAGTGGACGAGTCTGGTGTGTGTCCTGTTACTGAAGTGGACGAGTCTGGTGTGTGTCCTGTTACTGAAGTGGACGAGTCTGGTGTGTGTCCTGTTACTGAAGTGGACGAGTCTGGTGTGTGTCCTGTTACTGAAGTGGACGAGTCTGGTGTGTGTCCTGTTACTGAAGTGGACGAGTCTGGTGTGTGTCCTGTTACTGAAGTGGACGAGTCTGGTGTGTCCTGTTACTGAAGTGGACGAGTCTGGAGTGTCCTGTTACTGAAGTGGACGAGACTGGTGTGTCCTGTTACTGAAGTGGACGAGTCTGGTGTGTCCTGTTACTGAAGTGGACGAGACTGGTGTGTCCTGTTACTGAAGTGGACGAGACTGGTGTGTCCTGTTACTGAAGTGGACGAGACTGGTGTGTCCTGTTACTGAAGTGGACGAGTCTGGTGTGTCCTGTTACTGAAGTGGACGAGTCTGGTGTGTCCTGTTACTGAAGTGGACGAGTCTGGTGGACACTTTAATAAACCTGCTGTATCAGACACGTGACGCAGCTCTGAGGAGAGTTTATACCTCCTGGATGGCCGTCATGACGACGTGCTGGACCGACTCCTCGAGGGTCATGATCTGCTGAATGTGTTCTACAGGAACACACACACACACACACACACACACACACACACACACACACACACACACACACACAGAGAGAGAGAGTCAACACCCTGCAGTCTGAGCAATGCCGTCACTATAGTAACGTGACGAGACACGCCCGTGCCCGCTCGCTCCTAATGACGGGGCGTGCCGGGGCGTGCCGGGCGGTTTTACCCAGAATACCTTGCTTCTTCTCGCAGCTGACGGCGCAGCCCAGCACCAGCTGCACCAGGCGACCCAACTCGGTCACGTCCCCCGTCTCCCCGATCAGAGCCACGTCAGGGACGTGCTGCTCCGCCACCTGCTGCCCCAGAACCTGAGAGAGACACACAGAGACTAAACATGAGGAGGAGTAACTCGCAGACTCAAAAATATTGGCACCCTAGGGCACACAAAACGTCACTTGTGCTGCACGTTCCCGCTCGTATTATACATTTCAGTCACCTCATCTGGGTGGACGATGGGACCTGATCAACATCTCCTGCACACGTATAAGTGCGAACGACATTACACAGTGCTGTGAAAAAGTATTTGCCCCCTTCCTATTAATTAAAAAAATAAAATAAATCTGTGTTACACTTAAATGATTCAGATCATCAAACAAAGATAACCCGAGTAAATACGACATGCAGTCGTTAATCGAGGATTTCATCCTGGGAAAAAGTGGAAAAAGTAAATGCCCCCTACACCCTTGGCAGCAACAACTGCCAATCATTTAAGTGTGACAAATAAGCAACAACAAAAATGATTTCTCAGGAAGGGGGCAAATAAGTGAAACCCAGTAACTTCAGTAGCTGCACTCACATCGTGGTAATACTCCAGCACGCTCTGAAGGATCTTCTTTAGGTTGCTGACCTGAAGCACAAACAGTTTACAGTTCCTCAGTGTGTGTGTGTTTATTAGAAACAAATTCAAATTAGTAATGTTAAGTGGCGGCGAATGTAAATACCTTGATCCTCCAGTTGTCTCCGTTGTCCTCCTTTATCCTCCCCAGCCATGTCTCATTAAACCAGGACGGGTCTCTGGAAGTGTAGAGAGAGAGACAGACAGACAGAGAGAGAGAGAGAGAGCGTTTTACTTAAAAGAAAGCACGTGTAAAAGGCGTGAAAACGTTTGATAATCTGTACAATATTGTCCATGTAAACACTTGACCTGATTGTTTCTCATCTGACGCGTTTCCGTGAGCGAGGAAAAATAATTTAAACTAAGACTTCTCTCTCTCTCTCTCTCTCTCTCTCTCTTACTCTTTCGTCTTTACAGTTCATCCACTGGCTCTCTGGATGAGGAAGAAGCTCTGATTGGCTCATATTTTCACATGTGGTAAAGAATCTCACCAATCAGAGATGAGACTGAACTCTTGCAACCAATCATAACGTTGCAGAAAAGAAAAAGAAAAAAAAAACCTTCTCCTCCTCCTCCTTTTTTTCTGCTCTAGTTTTCCGGTGAATTAAATGTTTCACAGTGAGCAGAAACACTGTGTATTGTACTGTATTATTACTGTTTATTCTGATGCCTTGTGCTTGTAAACGACCATCTTATTAAATCATCGTCCGTGAAAACAGTTAATCTGGAATCTCTATTTATTCAGATTGAGTCCCAGTGTAGCGACTTGATGAGGACGATGAGCTCGTGTTCCCCTTTTGAGTCTCGTTCCTCCTCATACCATCTAAGGGAGATTTTCCCCCTCGCCACGCAGTCGCCCCAGGCTCACTCACTAGGGGTGATTTTCGTTCAACATCTAGGACGTTTATGTTTCTTCGTCTCTTGTGTTCTGTAAAGCTGCTCTGAGACGATGTTCACTGATAAAAAACGCTTTAGAAGTAAAAAGGAATCGAATTGAACTCTTCACATTCAGGACTAATATATATAGCAACATTCTTTATTTATTAATTTTTGGGAACTTTTACAGTTTAGTACTGTGGCGTGACTTCTTAGGTTGAAAACATTTATCTTCAATTAAGAAAAAAAAAGTTTTTGGGAATGCTATGGTTTCTATTGAAATCAGACAATTGACAAAAAAAAAGTATATGAATGTTTTAAGACACACACACACACACACACACACACACACACACACACACACACACACACGTTTACATTTTGTGCAGCACGTGAGCGACGGCCACTCCGCTGGTGAGGTCTTGTTTGCTCGTACATGACGGCACCTGAAATATCCTCAGCTGTAGACGAGAAGAAAACAGAAATAACACTGCATTAAACGTCAAGATGTCACAAATCGCTTCTGTGTTCAGTGTTTAAGGTATTCCGTTCAAAATCGTCACTTTTGAGGTCATGTTGTTGTAATGAATGTTAGCACAGCTGTGCTGATATTCATCATAACAGCACTCCATCTCGGGCCATATTGCTTAAGATAATGCTTCCATTAGTTTGCATTCAGTGTCGAACCTGGGAAACGAGACGTCGACGATGTCCTGAGACCGGCGTGGTGGCCTTTGCCCCATTACACAACAACTTACTTCTGGCTTAACGTGAGACTTTGGACAAGTGGTTTAATCTCCTACGCAGACACGCAGTGCCTCTGAGTTTAACGCAAGACGACGGCAAACCATGAAAATAATCTTCCTTCCTTTAATTCTGTTTAAAAAGTACTAGAAATATAATTCGTCCTATTATCACTATTAGAACTGTGAAGTAGCGTAATTACGCATCGTTGACAGGAAGAGAGTTTGGAGAAATAGTTAATATAATAATCAGTGATGATACTATTTGATGATCAGGTTGAAGTCCACGTCCATGTGTCTTTCTGTACAGCAGAACTCTGTGTCTAACTTATTAATAGACAGAAATGACATTCTGTAAGGTTGAGTATCTGACGCCTTGTTTACACTAAGTTGTCCTTCTTTGGTGCTCAGACAAATACACTCCCTGTTCGGTAATCGGAGAGAGAATCACAGATGAGAAATGGAAAAAGTCGATCAGATAAAGATGAAGTTTTGTCTTAAAAACGACTCCAGCGTGTTAAAATTCACTTATACCACTTCAGCGCTGTTATTTCAGACAAAGTGAAAATATCAACTAATCCCAGTCAAAATATTCACTTTATCTTTTCTAATTAATATCTATTGGTGCAGGTGTTTGTTTACATTGAGACAGTAGCGCATTAGTAGATTATTATACAGTAGATTATTAAATCCAGCTGGGGCTGAAACGATTCCTTGAGTAACTCGAGTGATTCAATTACAAAAAGTGATCGAGGCAAAATCTTTCGCCTCGAACGACAGAAATTATCAGTAAAGGCGTTTAGTTCTGAAAGTTAAGTTGCACAACTTAGTGTTTTTGTATTATTTATTTTAATGTTTGCCTTAAGTTTTTTGATACTTTTTTTTTTTTTAGCTTTTGCATATTGAGAAAAGGCTTCAAAATAAGAAGTCAACTTTAAGCTGTTCCTCGTATTGTGAATAATGACAATGTTTATTTTTGATAAAATGCTGTATGCATTTAAAAAATAAAAGTAGATTTTTCTAAAAATAAAAATATTTTTTTTAAAACACAATCTTTATTTCTCTTATTCATTTTACATTTCTGTTTAAGCAAAAGTACATTTTATCCGACTACTCGATTACTAAGATAGATGATTAAATCCACCACATAACTGTTCATTACATCACTTTCACTCTACATTTAGATTTAGACTTATGGTGCAGATTAAACTTGAGGTAAAATATCCACAAGTTCTGCAGAAGGTTCAGTAAAAGCAGGATTATGATGTTTCATGCTGTGACTAAATCAGACGGAAACATTTTCTGAGCCTGGTTTCACTGAGGTCCTCCAGTGCAGGAAACATACAGACCAAGAACTCAAACCGTTGCTTTTATGTCTACAGCTGTAGTGTGAGAAGTGACGTCATCGTTAAAACCGGAAGTTGCACCTGTTCCACGCTGGAGTGTTTACTAAAACTTGTACTTGGTTTGAAACCCAGACCAGCAGTGCTTTAACACACACACACACACACACACACACACACTATACCTCTGTACCGAAGCGTGTGCGGTGTTTAACCCGGTGTGTGTAGAGACACGATATAAACACACGCCGGCTGGGTGAACTTGTGCTAGCAGGAGGCTAATACGCGGCTAATATGCGGCAGGTAGGCCGAGTTCGCTCACCAGCAGGTGGGTCTGAAGGTGTAACCGGTCGGTATAACACTCACCCAGCTGAGTAACGAGTCACACAGCTCGGCTTTATCCACACTCATAGCGGCGGAGAGAAACACGCGCGAGCGGAGCTAACGGCTACCGGAGACGCGGCACGCACGCGCACACACACACGCGCGCACAGGCTCGTGGAGAGAGTTTTAAAACTGCTGCTGCTGAGTGACACTCTCGCGCGGCAGGGCGATGACCTCATCAGCGTTCCGGCGCATGCGCAGCGCGTTGCCATAGCGACGTGTTTGCTGCTGTATGTGTTTGTTGTTGCACCTAGTTTTAGCCAAAATACTCGTACAGTACGGCAGAAAAATGAAAAAACAAAACTGTTACGGACTGGCTGTTTATATGTATAAATAGATAGAATTGTTCTTAAAAAAAAAAAAAAAAAGAAGAAGCAATATCTACCGGAACAAATATGTTTTGACATCATTCCCCTTCATATGTGTGTCATATTTTATCTATGTTTTATTTCATAAAGCCATCTTCATCACATCAAAAACTTTTGTATTCTTTTTTTTATATTGAAACAAATATTGAAAATGTGTATATTTTTTTTTACATGTCATTATGATGATGGACGTTATCATAAGTTTGGTCATTATCATTGTCATTACTGTTATTTATTTACTTTATGGTCATCACTGCCATCTTATCATCATCATCATCATCATCATCATCACTGTCATCATCGTTGCTGCCTGTTTCATCATTGTTGTTATCACCTTTGTTGCCTCTGTTATTGTCATCTCGGTCACCATCATCATTGCTGTTGAGCATCGGTGGCCCAGTAGAAGCCATGTGGAAGGTCTGGGTTCGATTCTCATCCAATGCCCAAACCCATAGCCACTGTCCCAAGTGCTGGATAACATGGCAGGATTGTGTCAGGAAGGGCATCAGGCGTAAAGACCGGTGCCATATTGTGTGTCGGAGGTGAACAACATCATCATTGTTATTATACATGTCATCTTTGACATTGTCATCATTTTCATCATCATGCTCATGGTACTTATTGGCATTTCTCCTGCCCTTATCATGATCATTATCATAATTGTTATCATTATCACCACTGTCATAATCATCATCAACATCATGTATTCGTTTATCAACATGGTTGTGTCATGAGTATCATTGTCATTGTTGTCACCACCGTAATCATCACATTCATTCAGTCTTGTCTTGTCATCCTCATTTCTGATGTTGAGATTGTCATCATTTTCACTTACCATGTCATCTTCATCATTGTTGTTGCTGAGTAAACATCATCTTCATCATTTTATTATAAATGTTGTCAATGGTGTCATCATCATTACGATCATCATCATCATTGTAATTTTTTGGTATCTTTTCTGTCCTTGTCATCATCGTCATTGTCGCCACTGATATTGTAATCGGCATCATAGTTAGTATACATAATTTGACATAAAAAAGAAAATGGTTGTCATTGTTGTCATCACTGTCATCATTTTCATGATGATTGTTGTTGGAATTGATGTCATTGTGTTCCTTGTCATTATTGTCAATGTTATTCTTTTTTCCACTGTGATCATCATCATCATCCTTGTCATTCTTCATTATCATCACCATTATTACCATTATTGTCATTGTTGTAATTTTTATCAATGTCCTAAACATACATAATCATCATCATCATCATCATCATCATCATCATCTTTGTCATTCTTGTCTGAGGCTGTATAATTCTTAATCTCCTTGTTTTATATATATATATAAATTACATTTTATCACCATTAATAATAATAATAATAATAATAATAATAATAATATTATTATTATATTGTTGTGGTGACTCGTTTGTTTGTACTCAATATCCACACATTCACTTGAGTTATTTTGTTACTCAGGTAACCCAAACATGTCTGTATATAAACACACTTACCATGTATGACCGCTAGGTGCCACTGTTTCACAAAATATTCACTTTCCTTCACTTTCAGGCGAGTTTTTAAAGTGTCCAGACGTCCAACTAGTGTGTGTGTGTGTGTGTGTGTGTGATAACATCAGTGTAACACAGTCTGATGTTCTTGATGTTGAGTGACATACAGTAATTACATTCAAGTTGTCACAGTGTAGCAGTCTGTTGTGTTTTAAAAAGAAACCCCTTTAAAAAGTTAGTGCATAATTACACGTTGTGCAAGGTAATCTCACATGTCCATTATGAGAGCTTGTCACTCATCTCTTTCTCTCAATACCTTCCCATCACTTAAAGGGTTTTGGTCTGTCATGTAGGAACATCTTCACCTTCAAACAAATTTAAACACTCAGTCACGGTCATCTTAAGCTGAAAATCACACTAATTAGTTCTAATGTAGTTCCTTGAGCAGCACACTTCACTTGAAAGATACTTAAAGTAAAAATAATAATAATAATAACTTAAAGGTGTTTTGTTCAAATCGCTTTGAGACCCAAAGTGTTCAGTAGGACGTGTTGGATAGCTGTAGAGCAGTGTGTGTTCTATAATGAGATCACAGATTTCCTCAGTAAGCACAAATGCAGTCAGGGGAACTTCAATAGGTATTTAAAACATTAGGAAAGTGTGCTTAAAATGCCTAAAATGTGTGCTTAGTGAAAGAATGGCTTTAATTTTGAAACTTCCCACACACAAAACCCACTTTCATTAAAAAAAAAAAGAAGAAGAAGAAAAAAAAGTCATTAGATTCCTGACTAACATTTTCATAGGAGAAAGAATTTTAATAAGCATGTACGAAAATTACTGAAAGAACCAGGGCTTTGGCACACACACACACACACCCACACACACACCCAGGCACACACCCAGACCTACACACACACACACACACACACACACACACACACACACACTGTAATACTATAATAAGAAATAACTTTCATTTAATAAACTCATTCAAAATTTAATCCCAAACTAACATCCAATGTTTTTTTTAACCTTGATTTATTATGATGATTATGATAATGATTATGATTCTTAATAATAATAATAATAATAATAATAATAATAATAAATTGTGCCAAGTCTTGATTATACAGTTTACATTTCTATAAACAGCTTTCAACACCAAACTGTAAGGAACTGGCAAAGATGACAAATCTCAACACTGTGTGTAAAGGACTTCCTCAGAATACCACAGACTCTCTCTCTCTCTCTCTCTCTCTCTCTATCTATCTATCTATCTATCTATCTCTTCCTCATAGGTCATACAGATAAACCAGAGTATTCTAGTTTACCTAGTAAACTCCACCCCCTATCTGCGTGTGTCTAACCTACCTGCTCGGGCACACACCTTAGCGTCAGTGTGACTTCCTGTCCCTCCCATCCGGCGGCAGTCGTACCTGAACTTCTTGCCATATTTGTCCATGAGCTTTGCTTTTTACTTCTCTTGCTTCCCCTCTCTCCTTCCTGCTGTATGGATTTGTCTTTTCTTTGTAGATAGATAAATACATTCTTTTAAAAAAAAATATCCAATAAACCAGACTCTACTTCCACCTCCACCAGCCATATTCATGAGCTAATACTTGTTCAGAAAATTATAAAACATGCAAAGATAACCTAACAGCACTACCAGCTTAACTACAAACACAATGAATCTATACTTAAGCATAGCGCCGAGGATCAGATCTTCCTTTCATCTCATTTCTCTTTCAAGACAGTTATGTAATACATATTTAACCCACAACACCATCAACACAGCAAAAAAAAAAAAAACTTCCTCATTTGCACCAAAATACCAATATGGAAATACTAATGCACCAAAATATTGTATTATGAAATCAATCTACAAACGTCTTCATTATTATTCGAGTATATCTTATTCTGATTTAAAACAAGTACTAAAAAACACAAGTCATTAAAATACTAGTTTTAGTATGATGTTTTTTAACAAAATGAGATAAAAACCACTCCCTAAAGACTCTCTACTGTTCACAAAGACATCGCTCCTGCACAGCTATGAGCGGTCAGAAGAGGTCATGATGTCCTTCTACCGCTCAACCAGAGCTTTTAGTTCCCCATGAACTCGTCTACACCTCAGCATGAGCTTTATTGTTTCTATAGTAACAGCTCTTTTACAGTCGACTTGTATGGCGGATGTATAATAAACAGGCTTTAATATGGTGAGCACCATCACTGATTGTTTTACTGTAAAAGCAACCGCTAACGTTTTTAATTCCTCTTTTAAATAATGTCCCATTTACCCCTCAGAAGGAGATTTATAGTGTTTAATACACCCATTCGAATCCAAAGTTTGCACCCCAATTACCCATCAACCAGAGGTCACAGTATAATACTCCATTAAATCCATTATCCATTATCACCAACCCTCAGCATGACTCATCCACTTCTCAGCAAGAATTAATAAAACTCCATCAATGCATGACGACAGGTTCTTTACCCCACTCTGCACCGCAGCAAATAGCAGCATCAGCTCCCCAGCAAGGATTTATAATGCCCCATTAACCAGCACTAGTGTTCCATAATGCTCCCGCACCTCTCGAGCAGGGGATTTCACCACTTCGTCTACTATAGTCACCCTGCCACCGCTCAGTGGGGGGTTATAATGTTCCATCCATCCATCCTCCTTTCACAGTAGCATGCCTGTGGGGCCACTTGCTGGGGTGGCTGGAGATGGAAGACTTACTCACCCGCTGAGGATCTGTGACTAATACATTTCAGAGGAAGGGGGGACGGGGATTTTGGTTGAGAGAGAAGAAACAGCTCGCTTATTTCTGGCACATCATCTTCTATTCGTCTTTAGTTCCCTTTTCTGTTCCTCAACCCCTTCCTCATTCTCCCTTTGTCAAATTTTACAGACATATATATATATATATATATATATATATATATATATATATATATATATATATATATACATTTATTTATTTATTTATAAAAAATAAATATATATATATATATATATATATATATATATATATAAACTTATAAATGTGTATATATATATATATATATATATATATATATATATATACATAAATATATATACATATTTTATTTTATTTATTAATTTTTTAAAGTACAGTATATATATATATATATATATATATATATATATATATATACTTAAAATATACATTTATTTATTTATTTATAAAAAAAAATATATATATATATATATATATATATATATATATATATATATATACATAAATATATATACATATTTTATTTTATTTTATTTATTTTTTAAAGTACAGTATATATATATATATATATATATATATATACTTAAAATATACATTTATTTATTTATTTATAAAAAAATATATATATATATATATATGTAAACTTATAAATGTATATATATATATATATATATATATATATATATATATATACATAAATATATATACATATTTTATTTTATTTTATTTATTTTTTAAAGTACAGTATATATATATATATAATATATATATATATATATAATATATATATATATATATATATATATATATATATATATATATATATATATATAAGAAGTATGAGTAGCCGCAGCAGGAGTATCAGTAGCGGTCACAATGGTAGTAGCATTAGTAGTTTATAGTAAGAGTTTGTCACAAGAACTGAATGTTGTGCTAGCTGGGATGTTTTTTAAGAAGCTCAGCTGCTTAGCTGGTAACCTGTGTGTGTTGAATGTCAAACTCAGATGCTGCTCAGGCCATGCACATAGAGAAGAATCCACTTCATGGCTTGGAGTGAATTCATTTCTGCACCGCCCTAACCTGCCGCCCCAATTAACTCTCTGGTTCTAACATGGCCACCCCATTGGACACACTCCCCTGATGACTAAATTGCTATGTTACCTCATTACCACACTCGGCATGCATAAAACAGTTGGTACAATCCCTCAGTAAGTTTCCATGCTAATCCTGCTTGCCTGTACATTAGACAGTGGAACATTTTACCAGCTGCCCCTGTCACACTTAATCCTTAACACCAGAGTTTAAGGGCGGACGTGTCTCATCTGCAGGCTAAGCGCTTTGATTGTCTCTCCGTGCCTGTTCATGAATGGATGTTTGTGGTTTTTGGAAAGAAGGCTACGTTCCGTTCTGGAATGTAGAATGCGCGCTATGGGGAGTGCGACCACGCCTGAGAGCGGGGCATAGGAATTCAGTGTCTGTGTGTGTGATTGCATGTGTGTGTGTGTGTGTGTGTGTGTGTGTGTGTGTACCCTGCAGTTGGAGGACAACATTTAGGGAGAGAAGTACTAGGAGTACAAATGAAGTGACAAGCGAGACAGTGGAAGGGAAAATCCCTGGGCAAAAGCGATAAGCTCCAGACATGAGCTCATGCAGGTCACAGGTGTGTGCTCAAAGAGTAAATATGAGGTGTGGCCGCAGGGAAAGATTGACAGCTATATTGACATCTATGACACATGTCGGGGTTCTCTTGGTTCACGCTCGCAGTCGCTTGCGTAATCGTAAAATACATGAACTGAGTCACTTGCAAACTGGACTCTGTGGCAGAGGCATCACTAAATAGGAACCACATGTTATCATGTATGCATGGTTATGCATTCTTTATAGATTTGGAAGGAGTCTCTAGTGCAAGTGCATGGTAGCAGTCAATGACAATGGCAGAATTTGGATTAACAGTTAAACCACTGAGTTACTGATCAGGACGTCAGATGTTTGAGCACCAGGTTGAGGACCCTTGAGCAACTCCCTTGACAATCTCTGACCCTGTGCTTTCATCCCAAGCTGGGGTAGGAGAAGACAAATATGAAAGAAGTGATTTTTTATTTTTTGGGTTTTGGGTCTGAGTTTGGGTCTGAGTGCAGGGCCAGCCAGGATACGGCACCCCTGGAGCAGATAGGGTTGAGGGCCTTGCTTGAGAGGCACAATATCATGGCTGACCCTGCGTTCTGACCTCAGTTTCCTATCTAGGAAATACAAAAATAATCACGGAGCAAATCAGGTTAAGGGGCTTGCTCAGTGACTCATCAGTGGCAGTGTAGTGGTGTTGGGGTTTAAACCCCTGACCTTCCAATCAGTAACCCAGATCTGTAACTGCTTCAGCCAGCACTGCCCATTTCCAGATTCTTTAAAGCACAAGCTGCAGTGGCATGGTGGCGTAGTGGTTAGCACCTTGGCCTTGCACCTTCAGGGTCAAGGGTTAAATTTCTGCCTCAGGTTTGTGTGCGTTGACTTTCCACGTTCTCCCATGGTTGGTAGGTTTCCTTTGGTTTCCAAAGACATGTTTTCCATTTTGTGTGCGTGCCCTGCAATGGATTAGCACCCTGTCCAGGTAGATACCCCACCTCATGCCCCAAGTCTCCTAAGATGACCCCCACGACCCTGTACATGGCAAGTGGTATAAAAGATGAATGAATAATCAGCTACTTATGTCAAGGTTTAGTTACTACGCCTCAAGCTAATGATGTTTGATCTGTAATGGTTGCATCTTTTATGTCCATCGCGGTTTGGCAGAATTCGACCTGGATAGAGAAACCGATCATTTTATCCAGATTTGCGACGGGGCATAAATGCAGTCAGGGGAACTTCAAAAGATTAACATCATTAGCACTCAAAGTAATGCAGAGGTGTCCAGATGTTCAGGATGAGAGGACAGGCAGACAGGACACAGGACCCAGTCATTAAAATCTTTAATGCTGCATGTGTGCGTGTGTGTTGTCAGACAGGAACATGGCAGGTGCCCTGTCCCAGTGGAATGGGGTAAGAAGGGCTCCTCCTGTAAGAAAAACAAACACGGGGTTGTTAGTTGTGTAGTTTATCTAACATAACGGAAGGCTCAGCGTGAGTAACACGGGACTGTACGCCACACAGCCCTGACCGCAGAGATGAAAGTAAACACGCTGCATGCAATCAAAGCCTTAGCATACCGCAGGACGTTATGTGGGCTTTGATACACTAATGGCGGCTGCGAGATGAAAACAAAGCAAGCCGTGAGAATTCGCACACACACACACAGACACATTCGCGCACACGGCATCACTGGCACAACCGGCGCTCCAGAAAGCAAGCGCTCCACTTAAACACACGCAACCCGAGCTGTGCACCTTGGGAGACGAAATTAGCCGGCATGACTCAGCTAGCAGGGATATGAGGCTAGTCATTACGTACAAACACATTTATATATACGGCATAACTAACACACACTCTGTTATAAAGGCCATGTGTCAGGTGTGTGTGAGAGAAAGCACGCGAACCTCATTACTTTTATTGCCTTTGGCTTTGTGTGTCTGGTGGCAGCAGTGAAACTGCAACTGAACAGCCCGCTCACACACAAACACACACAAACATCCACCCACGCTGTGGCAGCACATGGCCAGCAGGAGGTGACTCACTTTGGCCCACTTGCTCCTGTGTGTGTGTATGTGTGTGTGTATGTGTGTGTGAGTGTGATTGGCACTTCTCCGAGCATCTCACCATTTGTCCCTATCATTATGGCCTCGCCTCCCCGCCTCGAGCCACCAGGTGGGCACAGGCACTCGGGCAACGTGATACACCGCCTTTGTCAAAAACCACAACACACACACACACACACACTTGAGGCCTCATTTCATCAATCTCCCGCTCACCAGCTGCTTTATACTTTATACTTTGTTCTATCTATCTATCTATCTATCTATCTATCTATCTATCTATCTATCTATCTATCTATCTATCTATCTATCTATCACAGATACGCTTCCAACTTAGTTATGATCTTATAATCTTAAATTACACGGTTAGCTCAGTTTTGGCTCTGTGTATAAATGTGTGTGTGTGTGTGTGTGTGTGTGTGCTCAACACGTACACATGTGCAGCCCAGTACAAATGTATTTGCAATATCAAAAGCTGATATATTGTGTAACTTCTTGCTCAATGTTGGTGTTTCCCAATAGACGCTATAGAAGGTCAGTTAGCGGTCGCTGCTAACAGTAAATACAGTGCGAATTTTGTGGAACTGAGTGTTTTTTTTTTTTTTTTTACTGACATATCTGAGGGAAACTTTGATCCCCTGTATAGTTTTGTCTTTGTTTTTCTGTTCATCGTCTGTTTATAAGCTAAAGCCCTCACCTCGGGGGGTTCCCAAGCTAAGCTAATTAGCCTAGCGTATACAGGTACACGTTGTCATTGTTATTCAGAAGCCACAAATCAGAGATATACATTTTAGTGTTCTAGGCAACTAATGAATTATTTAGCCCCTTTGCTAGTTTCTAAGAGTGATGTATTGTGTAATATTACTGAATAAATCTTTAGTTGTGCTTGTGTAGACAAACATTAGCTTGCTAGCTTATGCTACTATTTCTTTCCTAAGTTCAGGAAGTTTAATTAAGAATGTGAATGTGGTAATTTTTTTTCTTTTTTATATTTCTAGAGTTCACTTAGCGGTCAAAGCTAGGCATAATTATGAGGTAATTATATTTTTTTAAAAGTGCGTGCAAGGTTAACATTCTTTATCATTTTTATGGTAACGGACCCTTTACTGTGCCAGTATGAATGATTTACTTTGTGTGACTGATACTAATGTATGATGTCCATGTCTCCTACCTGTCTACCAGGACTGCTCTCATCACTTTAATTGTGCAATATGGCATGAGAGCAAGTGCTGTTGTGCTGGTTATGTGCACTGCTGTGATGCAGGCGTAAGCGCAAGTGTGCAGCCCAAGTAGTGAAGATGTCATGATAAACAGTACAACAGCATTACTTCTTGTATGATATTGCTTTTATACAACAGTTTCACCCACACCATGTATTTCCAACAGATTATGATTGGTTTCTTTATTTAACCGGTTAATTTCTCTTCATATTTCTATATATTCCACAAATCAGCTCTGTTAACTTGAATTGTGTTAGTTAAAAGTTGTATAATCCCTTGTTCAGCACACCAAGTCGAGCCCTTGATCAGGTATGAAAGAGGGATTTGGGATTCAGGCTTGTGGTAGAAGCTAGTTAACTTTCTAGCTTGGCTTAGAATCAAATTAAACAATGTGCAGAGAATTCTGAATGACTTAGAAGCAATTATTAAGGAGATTAAAGCTGATGACATGTGACTTTTGGCAGGCAGCTGCTCTCTCAGTACAGCAGACCATACAGACCTACTTTCAGCCATTGTAACTGACAGATAGTGTAAATAACAACTGTAGAACACCTGGGATGCCGAGTGATGGATATAGTTAAATGTCCCAGTGCTGTTACAGTGCATTATCACCACTCCTAGAATGCCTCTCGTGCAATCATGGTAACTAATTCACTTATTCATCCTTTATACCACTTTATCCTGTATTCCGGGTTGGGGGGGGGAACCTGGAGCCTATCCCAGGAGACTTAGATCACAAGGTGAGGTTACTCTCGACAGGGTGTCAATCCATCGCAGGGCCAACACACATACACACACTACAGGCAATTTGGGAATGCCAATTAGCCTAATCTGGAGGTCTTTGGGAGGAAACCAGAGTACCCAGAGGACGCCCACCAAGCACGGGGAAAACATGCAAACTCCATGCACACAGAGACGGGAATCGAGTCAGGCTGGGAATCGAACCCAGATCCTGGAGGTGCAAGGCAACAGTGCTAACCACTAGACCACCGTGGCGACCCTTCGGAACTAACTGTTGTATAAATTATATTAGACTATAATAGGTTTGATTGCACACAGTTGACCTGGTAATATGGCGTTCAGACCAACCATAATGCCCAGTTCCCATGTTCCGTAGGATATTTGGTATGGTTTCAGAATAGTGGCTTGCTGTGACTCTGATGTCATTACTTATGGAGTAGTTGCAAAGCTAAGAAATATATGGGGGCACTATGGGAAAGCATAGAAAAGCTGTTGCCGTAGATTCTCATAGTGAAAAGTAGTTTGTTGTACTGTAGTTGCTAGCATGGCTTACCGTAAGCACCCATAGACCCTACTGTAATTATGCCGTAGCCCTACTGTAGGTCTCCATGTGTTTCTGTAGCCCATGGCTGGCTTTGACTGTGTACGATTGACTACAAAAGGTCAAGTATGACCATGTGTAGGCCACATACGGCACAGAATCCTAAAACGTTATTTCTCTCCTAGGGCCACCCTGTACGTAAATAGTTTTCTGCATGTGCTTACAGTTGCTTGGTCTTCTCTGAGAGATTAAACTGAATCCTCTAAAACATCTTTAGTTTAAGTACAAGCTGGTAATTTGGTAATGACACACACACACACACACACACACACACACACACACACTTTTGGTTTAACCTCTAAACTCAGGTTCAGACACTCTAAAGCCCGTAATGACCATTATTAGGTGTGTGTGTGTGTGTGTGTGTGTGTGGGTAGAGAGTGAAACCTAGATTATCACTAATCACTGACTCAGCACTTCATTACTGTTTACTCTCTGTCTCACCTGCTGACCTGAGGTCAGTGTCTGAGAGAGGCTATTACTGATCTCGAATCAGCACAAGTGGCAGCTAATTGTAGTGTGTTGTGTGTGTGTTGTGTGTGTGTGTGTGTGTGTGTGTGTGTGTGTGTGTGTGTGAAAGAGAGAGAGAGAAAGAGAGATTATTAAAGACTTGTCAGCATGTTAATTAAAATAGTTGCTGTGTGTTTTTTTATGAGCTCGTTCCCTCTCGTTACTCAATGACTGTTCCTTGTTCACTGTCTCAGTTTCACCACCGAGATCTCAGTCTCACCTGAAACTCCACCACCACCACTTCCTCAACCCCTCTCATTCACTAGCTCATTAACTTCTGTATATATTCACTCCTTTCTGACTGTTCTTTTTTATATCTTCTTGGTTCTTTCTGCCTGACTTCATTCCGACAGACATCAGTACCCTGTATAACCATCGTTTAACAGAAATCATCTTCTGCCCAAAGAGATCCTTCTAGGCTCAGACCTCTGCTCACTCAGATAATTAAGTCTTACTTCAGCTTCAGCAGATAGGAATAATATTTACTGAATTACGCCTGATCGTTGATGGAACATTTATGATACCTTGGCAAAAGAGTTTATTTATTTATTTATTTATTTATTTTTATGCAAATTGTCCCATTAAGACTGAGAATGTTCAGTTTCTACAAAATTGATATACTGTAGGGGCGGCACGGTGGTGTAGTGGTTAGCACTGTCGCCTTGCACCTCCAGGGTCTGGGTTCGATTCCCCGGCCAGGCTCAATTCCCGTCTCTGTGTGCATGGAGTTTGCATGTTCTCCCCGTGCTTGGTGGGTTTACTCCGGGTACTCCGGTTTCCTCCCACAGTCCAAAGATATGCAGGTTAGGCTAATTGGCGTTCCTAAATTGCCCGTAGTGTGTGAATGTGCGTATGAGTGTGTGCCCTGGATTGGCACCCTGTCCAGGGTGTACCCCGCCTTGTGCCCTAAGCCTCCAGGTCCCCCGCGACCCTGAATACAGGATAAAGCGGTATAGAAGATGAATGAATGAATGATGTATGACTGTAAAAGTTCTCAATCTTGACAGTGACAACTTTTATATTTATTTTATATGTTTTAATGATATGTTCTTGTGTACATGCACGACACCAGTACATGATTTCAATCCATGACTCAAATTAAATAATGTTGCCTTGGAATTAGAAGGTTCTATCTGTAAGGAATATATTCATCAGGATATATATATATATATATATATATATATATATATATAAACCTCTATAGATAACCTGGTTATTCAGTACATTCAGGTCGTCAGCTGACTTCATTTTATTGCCCCATAAAGTTGCTGAGTCTCGACCTGAGCAACTGAAGCAACCGCAGATCATAACACTGTCTCCAGAGACGTGTACAGTGGACACTAAGCATGATGGGTTCACCGCTTCCATCACTCCAAAGTCCAGTCTTTATGCTCCCTAGCAAACTCAAGCCTTCTTTCTGATGAGTCTCACTAACAAGTGGCTTTCCTATGGACACGCAGCTGTTTAGTCCCAATCCTGTGGGTTCTCTACACTGCGTGTGTATGGAAATGCTCTTACTTTCACTATTTAACATAGCTCTGGTTTTTACTGTTTATCTTTTTTATTATGCAACTTCACCGAGTGTTTAAGTCATCTATATTTATGATTTTTTTGCAAAAAAAGATAAAAGAAGAGATCAAATGTGATGTGCAAATGATATTACAAACATAGTTTGTTTTATTCAAGTGTAGATGACTGTCTCTTATAATAATAACAACATACGGTACTTTTCACTCCATGTGATCATTTGTGTGTGAGTGATATACAGTATGATGTCACCGTGCATGCCACCATGTTATCATCATGTCTAAAAATACCTGCGAACAATTTGCACAAATGAATCAATGCATGGGATCAACACTGATGTCCTGTAGCATGTGTTTAAATTGTATCCTGCGTGACATTCATGTGACGGTTCTGTAAGCAGTAATTCCCTCTTCTTTCTTCTTCTTCTTCTTTGTTTTTCGGCTGTTCCCTTTAAGGGGTCGCCACAGCGAATCATCTGCCTCCATCTAACCCTATCCTCTGCATCCTCTTCTCTCACACCAACTAACTTCATGTCCTCTCTCACTGCATCCATGAATCTCCTCTTTGGTCTTCCTCTAGACCTCCTGCCCGGCAGTTCCAATCTCAGCATCCTTCTACCGATATATTCACAATCTCTCCTCTGAACATGTCCAAACCACCTCAATCTGGCCTCTCTGACTTTATCTCCAAAACATCTCACATGGGTTGTCCCTCTGATGAACTGATTCTTGATTCTATCCATCCTTGTCACTCCCAAAGAGAACCTCAACATCTTCAGCTCTGCTACCTCTAGCTCTGCCTCCTGTCTTTTCTTCAGTGCCACTGTCTCTAAGCCGTAGAGCATTGCTGGTCTCACCACTGTCCTGTACACCTTTCCTTTCATTCTCGCTGATGCTCTTTTATCGCACAACACACCTGACACTTTTCTCCACCCATTCCAACCTGCCTGTACTCGTCTCTTCACCTCCTTTGAACACTCTTTGTTGCTCTCGACCGTTGACCCTAAGTACTTAAAATCCTGCACCTTTTTTACCTCTGCTCCCTGTAGCCTCGCTGTTCCTCTTGGGTCCCTCTCATTCACACACATGTATTCCGTCTTGCTGCGGCTAACCTTCATTCCTCTGCTTTCCAGAGCGTACCTCCACCTCTCCAAATTTTCCTCCACCTGTTCCCTGCTCTCGCTACAAAGCACAATGTCATCTGCAAACATCATAGACCATGGAGACTCCTGTCTAACTTCATTTGTCATCCTGTCCATCACTAGAGCAAACAAAAAGGGGCTTAGAGCCGATCCTTGATGCAGATGAACTCTTCTGTCACACCTGCAGCACATCTTACCACTGTCTTACAACTCTCATACATGTCCTGCACCACTCTAACATACTTCTCTGCCACTTCAGACTTCCTCATACAACACCACAGCTCCTCTCTCGGCACCCTGTCGTACGCTTTCTCTAAATCTACAAAGACACAATGCAACTCTTTATTACCTTCTCCATCAGCATCCTCAAAGCAAATACTGCATCTGATGTACTCTTTCTAGGCATAAAACCATATTGCTGCTCACAAATTCTCACCTCTGCCCTTAACCTAGCTTCCACTACTCTTTCCCACAGCTTCATTGTATGGCTCATTAGCTTTATACCTCTGTAATTGCCACAGCTCTGCACATCTCTCTTGTTCTTAAAAATCGGCACCAATACACTTCTCCTCCATTCTTCTGGAATCCTCTCACTCTCCAAGATCTCGTTAAACAAACTAGTCAGAAACTCTACTGCCACCTCTCCTAAGCACTTCCATACCTCCACAGGTATGTCATCAGGACCAACAGCCTTTCCACTCTTCATCCTCTTCAACGCCCTTCTCACCTCACTTTTACTAATATTTTCTACTTCCTGCTCCACAACAGTCACCTCTTCTACTCTTTGTTCTCTTTCGTTTTCCTCATTCATCAACTCCTCAAAGTACTCCTTCCATCTTCCCATCACCCTCCTGGCATCTGCCAGTACATTTCCATCTCTATCTTTAATCACTCTAACCTGCTGCACATCCTCCCCATCTCTATCTCTTTGCCTCGCCAACCTGTACAGATCCACCTCTCCCTCCTTACTATCCAGCCTAGCATACAAGTCCTCATATGCTCTTTGTTTGGCCTTTGCCACTTCTACCTTCACCTTACGGTGCATCTCCCTGTACTCCTGTCTACTCTCTTCAGTCCTCTCAGTGTCCCACTTCTTCCTAGCTAGCCTCTTTCCCTGTATACACTCCTGGACTTCCTCATTCCACCACAAAGTCTCCTTGTCTCCTTTTCCCTTACCTGATGATACACCAAGTACCCTCCTACAGTACCTGTCTCCCTGATCACATTGGCTGTAGTTGTCCAGTCAACTGAAAGCACCTCCTGACCACCCATAGCTTGTCTCAACTCCTCCCTAAAAACTACACAACATTCTTCCTTTCTCAGCTTCCACCACTATGTCCTCTGCTCTGCCTTTGTCTTCTTCACCTTCCTCACCACCAGGGTTATTTTACACACCACCATTCTGTGTTGTCTGGCTAAGCTCTCCCCTACCAACACTTTGCAGTCACTAATCTCTTTCAGATTACAACGTCGACACAAGATGTAGTCTACCTGAGTGCTCCTGCCTCCGCTCTTATATGTCACCCTATGTTCCTGCCTCTTCTGGAAGAAAGTATTTACTACTGCCATTTCCATCCTCTTTGCAAAGTCCACCACCATCTGTCCTTCTACATTCCTGTCCTGAAGACCAAACCTGCCCATCACATTTTCATCACCTCTGTTCCCTTCCCCAACATGTCCATTGAAGTCTGCACCAATCACCACTCTCTCACCTCTGGGGATGCTCTGCATCACTTCATCTAACTCACTCCAGAATTTCTCCTTCTCTTCTAACACACATCCTACCTGTGGAGCATAACCACTAACAACATTGAACATCGCACCATCAATTTCCAGCTTCAGACGCATCACCCTATCTCATACTCTCTTCACCTCTAGGACATTCCTTACAAACTCCTCTTTCAGAATAACTCCTACTCCATTTCTTTTCCTATCCACACCATGGTAAAACAACTTGAACCCTGATCCTAAGCTTCTAGCTTTGCTACCTTTCCACCTGATCTCCTGGACACACAGGAGATCCACCTTCCTTCTCTGCATCATATCAACCAACTCTGTTCCCTTCCCTGTCATGGTCCCAACATTCAAGGTCCCTACTTTCACTCCTAAACTCTTGCCTTTCCTCTTCTCTCTCTGCTTTCGAACACGCCTTCCTCCTCTCCGTCTTCGACCAACAGTAGCCCAATTTCCACCGGCACCCTGTAAGTCAACAGCACCAGTGGCGGTCGTTGTTAACTCGGGCCGTGACCGATCCGGTATGGAAATGATATTTCTGATTCGCATCATTGATTTGGCAAATGTTTTACGTCGGATGCCCTTCCTGACACAACCCTCTGCATTTATCCAGACTTGGGACTGGCACAAGAAGACACTGGATTGTGCCCCCCATGGTTGCATTAAATTAATTCCCTCTTCTTTAGAGAACATATTTGAAATCCTGACGCAGGACCCCTTACTTACTCAAACCTTTAGATACTCCAATATCCACATCTCCTGCTTCACAAAGACTCAAATACAAACTCCTACATCTCTTCCATGGTAAGTCATCAAGCGTGCGCACACACACACACACACACACACACACACACACACACACACACACACACACACACACACACACACACACGTTCACACATTTATTAATACCTAGGGGCATTGGGTTTGTTGTTGGGAGGTGGAGAATACTGGAGAACCCAGAGGAAACCCACATGGAAGAACATGGAGAGGAACGTCAACTATGATCACCTGAGGGACAAACTGATGGTCATTTTTTTTGCTATACACTGTTCTACACTCTTATAGCAGAGACCTTCAGCTCCAGTCATGGAGGACCAGTGTCCAGCGCCATTTGATGATTCTTCTTCTCAAACAAAGCTGACTCATCTAATCTCATAATTACCAGGTTGTATTTAGGTGTCAGTAAATTACACTGGACCTCCTGGAGTTGAAGGTCTCAGCTTTGGTTGGGACCTTGTCCCTCTTGCTCTATTTCCCGGAGTGAGCTTCTGATATCATAAGTTAAATTTTAAACAGATTTGTGACCTGAATAAAAGTCTGACCAATTTTTAACTAACACACACACACACACACACACACACACACACACACACACACACACACACACACACACACACACACAAACTTGTGTGGTTTCTCATACTGAAAATGAGGACATCTTTTTTTCCCAGAAACGATTTCTTTATTTTTTTTTCTGTCCTGTGTTACATCTGTGTTGGGTTTCTGTCCTGCAGAGGTTTTTGCCCACAGCCGCATCCCTCAGTACCGGCTGCTCCAGGTCTTTGATAATGTTATGATCTTCCAGCTGTGTCGAAACTCAGTGTCTGTTAAACAGCTGTTACTGAGAACCAACTGCGGGAAAGAGAGAGAGAGAGAGAGAGAGAGAACTTTAAAGACCAATTCAAGTCTTGTCATGATGAAATGTGAAAAGTTTGGTTGTTTTAAAATGTTTATATAAAAAAGTATGGAATGCCTATCAAGGCCAATTTTACAGATGTATTTACGGCACGATTAAATCCATAACGACATCATCCCTTTAAAGTCGGTGGAAAGTATTTTTTCACACACAGTACATAAAAAAAAAAAATAAAATCATAATTAAAGGCATTGCATTTTATGGGTAAAATCATGAGAACAAAGTTAAACTGATTTGTAAGAGTTTATCCTTCAGTCCATGGGAATGTTTTCTTTTTCAGGACAGCACACTGAATAAGTAAAAACACTGGGCATGATTAAGTTGCCTACATCCTGTTGGAGGAGTGAACATCTCATCCTGGATAGAGTCGCATAATGAAGATATACAAAATAACGAATTGCACTTGTAATGCAAAGTGCCGGATCAAGTGCTCTTCTGTACTGTATGTTGAAAAATCAGTCAGTTCTTCAGCAAGACTGGGAGGATATTACGTTTATACCTATAACATCTGGCAGGTTCATCTGGAGTGACTGACGTTTCACCTCATTAAACAGCCTGAAGGGTGCTGGGGTTTGAACCTGAGACCTTCTGGTCTCTGAGCTACACCTGGCTCTACTTAACGGAGCTCCTCAAAATCTCACCGAAGTCGGCCGTGATGCTCTCCACGGTCCCTTTACTGATTAAAGATTACTTTTGTCGCCTTGCACCGCCAGGATCTGGGTTCGATTCCCACCTCTGACTCTGTGTGTGTTGAGTTTGCATGTTCTCCCCATGCTCGGTCGGTTTCCATGTCCAAAGACATGCAGATTAGGCTAATTGGCATCCGGATTATCACCGTGTCCAGCGTGTACCCCGCCTCGTGCCTGTGATAGGCCTCCCGCGACCCTGTACGCAGGATAGAGCGGTATAGGCGACGAGCGAGTGAGCGAGTGCATCTTTATCCATTTCTCTGAGTTTTCTCAGTCTTAATAGAAAAGAAAAGAACGAGTCACGTGTTCCCGACTCTGGACACACAGAACTTTTCCAGTGTAAATATTGATCCAACTTTCTGACATAAGTCTGGAGAACGATTAGTACTGAAGGGAACCGACATCAACATCCTAAATATGTTCAAATCAGTTCTTACGAATTAAACACATCATGTTTCAGAAGTATAACTCAAAAACAAAACGTGTTATTTTCTTTTTCTAATCGACTGAATAATCTCACAATGTGTGTGTGTGTGTGTGTGTTTCTAAGTGTTTGTGTGGGTGTGTTTGAGAGAGCGAGAGAGAGCAGGAGGGAGGATAATTACAGGCTCCGGCAGAGCCAGGTGAGCTGTTCGGCTAACACCTGTGTTGGAGAGGCGCAGACGGGGCGTCGTGCCTGACTCTACCGTCAGCCCATCATGACCTTTGACCTCTCGACTCATCATCGAGGGGTCAAACCGAGGTCGACGCCACGTCTCTTCCCCCTCTCTCTCTCTCCCTCTCCCTCTCTCTCGCAGCACTGCCTCCTCATGCACAGTGTGATAGAGTTATGTAATCGCTCTAGCTGTGATCTTTATGCGCTTGTTAAACACCCACATGCTAAAGCACTTCTCTTTATACACACACTCTGCTTTTACATGTGACACCGACAGCACACACTCCGCGGATGATAACTTTATAGGCCTTCAAAGTGATAGGTTATTTTTGTTTATGAATTATTGCATTAATAATTTGTTGAATTTGGATTATGACTGGTCGGAAGAGCTCGTTCTACGGTTATCGTTTCTATGGAAGGAGTCTCCAGTGTCAGAAGTAAAGATAAAACCTTTTATTTATGACAGAAGAGTTTACACTTTAGAGAATAAAGAGAAACTGGTGAGGAACCGAGGGTTCTGGAACAGACCCCCAGAACTCATATCAGTATGACATACAACTCTAAACCGGTAAAAACTATGATGGTTTGCTTTTAAAGAGATGAATGAATAAATAAAGTCACTGGGAAATTCCTTCATTGGAAAAGAAATAAACTTAGAGGAACATCATCACTGCAGCAATACACAATAATAGCTTGTTGATTATTTCCCTGTAACTCCACGTGGGTTTATTATAAATCAAGATTCATAGAACGCAAACAACATTGGAAACATAGATATGAATAAATATGATGTTTCCCCCCCCCACATCCTCCCCACAGTTTAGTCCAGCGAAGGAGGAATATATGATTTCAATTTCAATAAATTCTTTTCTTCTTCTTTCATGTTCTTGTTCTTCTTTTATATGTTTTTGTTGTACTTCTTTCTCTTCCTTTACCACTGCGTCTTCCCTCTTCTTCTTCTTCTTCTTGGTCTTAATTCTTTACTTATTTTATCTCTTCTTCTTTTATTCCCTTTGTTCTTCTCCTTTTCATTGTTGTTCTTCTACTTGGTCTTAATTCTTTACTTACTATTCTTCCATTCGTTGTTGTTGCTTCTTCCTCTTCTTCATCCATCTTTATTACTTTTTGTTCGCACTCTTCTTCTATTTCTTGTTGTTGTTTTTCTTCTTCCTCTTCATATTCTTCTCTCATTTGTTCTTGTTCTTCTACTTGTTGTTGTTCTTCTTGCTCTTGTTTATTTCCTTCTATTTCATGTTGTTGTTCTTCTTCTAATTATTATTTTCCTTCTTTTTTTTCTTCTTGTTCATGTTCTTCTACGTCATTCTTTTCTTTTCATTTTCCTTCTTCTCCTTCTTCATGTTCTTCTTCATGTTCTTCTTCTTCTTATTATTATTATGAGCACGTAAGCGTAGACGTGACACTAGAAGTGTTTAGATCTTGATTGTAGCTGATATATTAAACAGATTTGTTGTTGTTATTGTTGTTGTTTACTCAGGCAGTGTGTGTGTGTGTGTGTGTGTGTGTGCAGCATAACTCTAGAGGAGCTGTGTTAGGAGACAGGACTGAGTCGTGAGCG